>PKRV01001141.1:548946-674000 GCA_003709505.1 Hyphantria cunea
ATACACATATACACTCGAAAAATATAACCCTCCTTCTTTCGCAGTCGGGTAAAAATATGAAAAAACTAGTAAGCCTACCCTATTAACACATTTATAAGGTAATTCAAGAAATGATAATATGCACTTTAAAAAGTAATTAGTAAATAATGATTATGCCGGCAGTACCTCCCCTATGCACCTACATCGCATTGCACTGCACGCCACAATCGGCGAAAAGGCAAAATTGCTTCGCGGGCGCATTACTACGTCCTGCGCTCATCGCTCGCTGCCCACATTAGGGCTAGCAACAATATTTAAAATAAGTACGGGATTCACATATAAATTGTAAGAAATATTAATATTATTGCTACAAGGTCTATAGAAGAATAAAGAATAAGTAATAATATAGTAAGAGTTCTTGTTTTTTTATTCATAGTATTGATAGTCGAGCTGTCTTAAAGACAATACAGGGTTCCATGAAAACAGAAATGTGACGACCCTAACAGCATAACGTAGAAACACCTGCACGAACAACGCATTGTGTGCATCCTGTTATCCTGTAATAACTCCAAATATCCTCGATATACTCCCTACGGAATATGTAATACGAATATTGTAGGTAATTGATTCAAAGTAATGTCAGAAAGATTACAGACAAAAGTTATTTATACATGCTAATATATTTTTTAACATCGATTTATTGTTAGATAAACATTATCACGGTTTTGGCATTCGGTTTATATTCAACGCAGATCAGATTTCGTTGTCTGTCAAACTGGTTTTGCGGAAGAAAGTATGACTCCTGATGTTTTTTATATTACTAGTTATTGAGATTAGCCAAACATAATGGTGAACTTACAATAGAAAGTGACGAGGTTAGTGGAACGCTTTCCTAATATCGCAAAACCTGCAAAACACAGTATGACGAATAAGTAATCACAGATGCTTGCTAGTGATTCGTTTCGGACACCCGTTGGGTTCAGACGATAGCGATGATTGGTGACATCTTTTTAGAATAGACACGTAATGACCTTTATTACGTAGTTTACTATGAAATAATGGTAGTCAACATTCAGATGCAATTGGCTTTGGTGATTTTTAAATTAGGTACGCAAAAATAGTTTTAATATATACTGCAGTAGTTCCGGTAATGTATTTAATAGTTGTTGGTATTAAGTAACGTAATATGATTATTTAGAATGTTCTTAATATATTTAGAATATTCATGTAATTACATAATAAATTAAATATATGTTTTTAGATTTATTAGAAGCAAAACAAGTCAACGTCTCGGTGACATTCGTTACGCCGGAGTCTGGGTTGTGAAATAATTGTGATCTAGATTTTCAAAAAAAAATTCTAGTCAATGTATTAATAAGATTTTTAAAACAAATGAATGATAATTAACGTTACTCCAAGGAGATAGAAAAGCACCATAAGAATAAACTAAAGCCATGCAAAAAAAATTACCTAAGTATTTGGAAAATTTGCAAGAATATATTTAATCTAGTAACGTTTTTGTTGTATATGAGCTAAACTACAGTTCATTAATAACGTCATTGTAGTTTTATCGTGGAGCACGAACCGAAAACAACATGTTTCCGACGTACGGTGTCAAACCTAGCCATTTGGACGTGACATACTACAATAAAAAGGCACAGCCCTTCGCCTCTAGTCTAACTCGTTGGGCACGCTGTTATCGATATCGGATTACAAAATTTCCAATCATTTGTCTTTACAGAGAATGTTATTTATTTAGGCGTAATGTTGAAGGCATAGTTTAGACACTTTGCTCGGTCGTGTCTTCAAATGACCTCGTCATTTGTTTTACAGCTCCTAAATACTGGTTAGTAAAATGATAAGTACTGACTTGCTATCATTACCCAAAGATGCTACAATATTTTCTTTGAAACCGTTTTCAGTAACAAGATATTATTTAAAAACGTTAAGTTATTACATCTATATCCAGTACCAGACGTAGAATTAACAATTCGATGTAGTGATGGTATCATGAAGCTCGATCATCGCTCGGCTGCTTTTCAGTATCCACATGGAATTCCAGCAACACTGGCGATTAAAATTCACAAAAAAGACCTCTACGTACAATAATTTAAGGTCAAGAAGGAGCATGATCTCGACGTATTGGATAAAAATTATTTATTTGCGTGGGGCGCGGCAATTAGGGGGGCGGAGCGCGTCTGCGCTCACGACCTTTCGACCCTCGCCCGCGCCTCTCGTGGACATTCGTCCTATCACGGTGACGGCCCAGCGAAACAATTTTGAAACTGCAATCAATCTGCAACACGATCTCACCTACTTTCGTGAATTATGTTTAAACGTATTTTTTGTTCATGACGTCGAAATTGCCCGAGGTATGTACTAAAGTTATTTGTGGTAAAGAGCACAGGAATATTTTTGAGCGTTTTTGAAATTACAACTATTAAATAATACGAAGGATCTCGTCGTACCTTCACAAGCTTACAAAATAATTGAAAGATTAAATGGGCCATTTTATTATGATAGTTTTTACATGGTCCAAATATCCATATGCCACGGCTGCAGCAAGTTTTATTATTACATTCTTTTAAGGAGATGCAATTACGATACAGTGTGTATCGATGCGCGCACGCATGCTCTCATCGACGCATGCTTCGACGAAAGGTAAGCGGTGAGTAGAAATTGACCCGCGTTCCAATATCTGATACCTGGTGGTGCTGTTTAGCTCCGTAATGCTTTTGTTGTTGACGTCCATCGGAAACTAGCCATGAGACGATTAATTTGCGCGGTATATCGTCAAGCGAATATAATTTAGAACCCGATATGGTTCTAAGAACTTGTTGGTCCGATATTATTTTGATTAAGCTGGATTATCCATAAAGCGACTATCTCGGCAAAATCGCTGCACTGATTTCAATGAAATTTGGCATAGAGATACGTACTTTGATTCTTGAGACAGGACATAGGCTACTCTTTACTGTAATAACCGACATATATGTGGACGGAGTCGCGGGCAAATGTTAATGTCTGATGTAGTATCGTTAGCCATAATATTGGCAGTCGTAGTGGCCTACATTCAAGTTGATTATAAATAATTAATATTTCATAAATTAAATACGTTTTTTAATAAAAAAGTTGTATTTAATTAGAAAAACAAAAAACCGGTGCAAATTAAGAGGGGTCGCAAATTAAATGCAACTGAATCACCGGAAACATCATTAACGATCTAATTTACATATAAAAACATTTATATCGTAAGATACGAGAATAATTTTCATACTCACTCTCTCTTAGTTTATGGAAGATCCTTTTCATTTTGATTTGTGGACCGGTCTGTTTGACTCTCCTGTTTATTCCTTTTACCTCTTGTATGTCGAGGGCTCCAGGCAGGTGTTATGTAGTGTCCCGGCACGCGCCCGCGACACTAATGCTGTACACCGAGTAGGTGTCACGGTCGGCTGAGCACGCGCCGGTAGCGTCGCGGGGTGGATAAACTTACATTTTAATGCACGCCCTCCTGATATGGTATAGGTGAGCTCCTTTGCAAACATTGGTGACTAACCATTGATTGCGCAAAGGCTTTGACCTACCCACTCGCCTTTGTCTTGCTTGGGCCTGTCATTCTTTACCAATTAGACGGTCAATGTCTTTTAGTGAACGCATTCAAAATATCTGTTTTACATGAAAATGTTACCATTTCTTTTATGGGCACACTTTCCTCGTGAACTTAGGTATAGTACTTCTTTACGAATTCTTTTTTTTAAATGGAGTCACCAATAGCCACATCTACAACAAGACCCTTAGTTATCAACTAAAACAATCTCAATCGGTCAATTTTAAAGTTCGAATTGGCAGATAACATTTCTCTGCAGAAAATCATAAAATTTCGAAAAGAAAAGTTCTGAACGGCCCCTTAGTTAAAGCGCTTGCAATTTAATTAAAACGCACCTGCCTAAAATATGACAACTCGTTATTGCGGCACCATTTTTAGTCAATATTAGCAAATGGTTAAATCTCTTTCCAGACTAAGACTTTGGCATTTGTGTCAGCACCAAGTCAAAAGCGCTGCAAAGAGCTACAAAGAAAATTCTCTTCTAAGTACTTTTAATGCATATTGGTTTTACATCTTGTTATTTGCAGTTATTGTTTTCTGGTTGTAGATATTAGTAAATTGTGCTCCTTTTAACATTATGTTTTAAAAATGTTGTGACTGAACATCACTTCACATGCGTCCTTTCTTCGGGATCGAAGACGAGATCCCTCCCTCCCTTTGTGTTAGAGTGACATGGTAGTCGGTCCCCCACAAACATGATGATCCATATTTTTTTTGTAAAGACAGTAGACCGGGCTCTGTGGAGTTCCTTGGGAGAGGCCTATGTCCAGCAGTGGACTGCTACAGGCTGATAATGATGATGATATCTAGTAAGTAGGTATGTTTTGAGTTCAACTTACCTATTAAGACTGTCTCAGCCCGTGCGGTTCTGTTTAGTATGGTTTTATAGTGTTCTTTAATATCTTACACTCGCACAGAACACACAATAAAAAACAATCGTAGTGTTGTCGGTGGTTTATTCAGCTATCAGCCGCACTAGCCACGATGCGAATTCTCTTTCTATAATCGCTAACGTCTCTATTCTCTTGACATACGTTCTCGTACTCATCGCTTCGGTGCTTCCTTCCTGTGCCGAGCGGTCAAAACCTGGAACTCACTACCAGCGCACGTGTTTCCCTCCCACTATGATCCCGGGTCCTTTAAGCGGGGCGTGAAAAAGCATCTCACCGGGCCATAGTGTGGGTCACCATGCGGCACTGTTCTTTTTCGCATTGAGGATGGTGTCCACCACTCTTGGATTCTGCTCATGCTTTCCATCAGGCAGGGCAGAGTCATTTTGGCAGCTTATATATAAAAAAAAGGTGTGATTGACTGATATTTGTTTTGACCAAGTGACTTAGCGTTGAAAGACGTCATTAAAAGTTGTTAGTTCTCTATTACCGCTTACTTTTATAGAATTTCAACTTGGCTAGGATGGCAGCTTCCGCTAAATCATTTCTACAATTTAAATTGCTATTGCTACTACTTTGTTACGTTGAATTTGTTGGTGATATTAAAACGAGTCTGTAGTGAGTTACGTAAAATATTATGCATCAGAAGCGTGATCTCAAATTATTGGACCAACAAAATATTACGACAGTTCTAAAACACAAATTGTATTTTAGTAAAATAACTCAAATTGAAAATATGTATTCATTTAGCGTTTTGAAAAAATAATGATGATTTATATCATGTTCACTATTTTATGTTCCGTAAGCACACAAGTAGCCGACTCCGATTATTCCTTGGAATAATTAGGGCTAGAAAAAACAGTGGTTAGTTTAAATATATAAAATTCTCGTATCGCAGTGTTTGTAACTAAACTCCTCCGCAACAGATGGACCGATTTTTATGAAATTCTGTGTACATATCTGGTAGATCTGAAATTTGTTTGAATTTGTTTCCCATAAAAAAGGTTATAGTGAGCCAACCACTGCTGACGCAGATTTTTTTTTAGGACTTCAAGGGATATATTTCTTTTATACATTATTTTCACGAATCTCTAACCATTAACGCATCGCAAGCAATAGAAGCTCTCAACAAAATGACTTCCTCCCTTTTTCTGAAAATTTTTCTTTGATGCTTCGTTCCTATTGGACGTAGCGTGATGATATAGCCCATAGCCAGCCTCGATAAGAAAATCGGACCAGTAGTTCCTGAATACAGCACGTTCAACCAAACAAACAACTCTTCAGTTTTAAAATATGAGTTTAGATTAAGTTGATTTGCGTAAACTTCACTCATAAAATTCTACACAAATTGAGCTTAAATAACAGTATTTAAAGCCCGGTTCGAAGATTATTTTATTTACTTTTGATTTAAGTTTGGCTCATTTCTCATCAATCCCTCCATAATGAGGCTCAGCGAAGTTTAGCAGGAAGATGAGCCATCACTAAAAGTTTTACTAACCAAAATAATTTATAACAGAAAGAACAATTCAAGTAATGATATATAACAACAGAGTGACGGAGGACGAATGATCAAGTCAGTGGAGATAACACGAAACAAATGAGCGGAATCACGCTCGGTAAAGCACAACGGTGCACTCGCATGCGATATGCTCTGCGGAAACCATATACGATTGTAGTACTATAAATATACTATCTTAAATATATAATTGTTACCACATGTTTCTCGCCTTACTTTAAATAGTCATTAAACCTTTTTCGAGTACTGAAATATCAAATGTAAGAAGAATATTTATATACTGGTGCTACAGTAAAAACAAACCTCAGTTTAATTAATTTATCATTAAACTATAATTTTACTTCAGTTTTTCTAATTCTGAGTAGACGGTGGAAGATTTACTTATATAGCCAATAATAATTCAGAAAGCATATCCCCCTGACTCAGAGGCAGGCAAGCCATTATTCGTTGTTAGTTTATATCGTTACAAAGCTTATAGGTTTTTGAAATCGGGGACAATAAGATCTAATTACTGGACACAGGACAAGATGCCAAATTCCGGGACAATCCCTTATATAATTGTGTAGCTTTTTATCTAAAGTCCCGTTCTGAAATCTTCAGAGAAGGGGAGGATCGGATTCCCTAGAGTTAAAAAATACGACGTTCCCTTAAACTTTTACGAGTATTGTGCATGTATATAGTGCTGACCGTTTTTGTAGTATATGTTCCTATGTTTATTGTTTGTATCTTTTAGCTACAACGCCTATTGTTCTTATTACTATTGGGAATGTTTCTGTTTGTGTCTTCTATTTAGTATTTCGTATATTTCCCTCAAAATTCGTCTTTTTTTTTCATAACCATTAGGTCATGCAAACCTTTAGGTCATGGATATAGGTACTTATTCAAATTATTTTAGATACACATATTTTAAATTAAACTGCATATATCTGTCAATCATGGTGGTAGAGCCATGTTTGCACTGAGCGAAAATCCAACCCGCCACCCTTTTCGTCTCTTCCAGTTTTACACAGTAATGAGGTTTAGCATAACATTATGTAAAAATACTTTTTATTCTATAAAATTTATAAAAAATCAAATACCTCAAAAATCATGTCACCGGAAACATTGACGTTCAACATTGATTATTACTTCCAATAATATTAATTAATAAAGCAAAGGGCTTTGAGCTTTGTGTTTTTAAGCATTTTATTTAATTTACGAAGAAATGGCGGGCTCAAAATCACCATCTGAGCTGGTTAATCGTTCTTGTCTGGGGCCAGACCAATCACTCTTTCTGTCAGCTTCAACTTTTGATCATTTGCAGTTGAATCGCAGTAGTATAGAATCTCGATCGAGCAGAATTAAAACACCATCTTTCTTAGAGAAGAGAAAATTATTTAAAGTTATAGTTGACGGTGTCGATCTGACACCGGACGATATAACGGACCCAAGCTTCCCACACGTGGACGAAACAGCTAAACACGCCGCCTTCGAAAACAGATCTCGCGTTATGGATGAGGCTCAACTCAAAATCGCAAAATCAAAGTCTAGAATAGCCATGAGCATGAAGGTGTATGCAACCACCATAAACCTTGACGACATACATATCGATTATACACTCAATACCGAGGAGGGGATTGAGGATTACGACGCTGGGCTGGAATTAGCACCGTCTGCATTTTATTTACTAAAAATGAATCCTTTAACGTCTTACCCACCAGAAATATTCATAATACTTAAAGAAACCGAGACTCGTTTCTTATTCGAGTTGCCGTGTATTTCTTACGAGAAAGGAACCTTTGAAGGGAACCGGGTTGAAGAAGAAAATACATACTATGAATACATTACGGTCGGGAAAGGAAGAAATCGAAAGACGGTCCCTGAAGAAACTCAAACCAATGAAAAAGTTTTCCAATCTAGACATACGCTCGCGACAAGACCACAAAAGCGGAATGCTATAGCATTTGCATCGATGTGGGACATGCATGACACTTACGCGCTCCTCGCAATGAAGCGAGAGGAAGAAAAGGAAGATGAAATGGTCTTGTATCAATCTGTAGCACCCACCGTTTTACGGAAGAAAAGGAATAAAACAGTCGCCGTAGAACATTCAACCGGTAAAAGTTTTGAAAGTATTGCATCTACACCACAATTCTTGGATGCAGTACTTTTAGTTGAACGGGTACTGGCATCGTTAGAATACGGCGATGCGCAGAAAAAGTTCCGTGGACATATTCAAATAGATCCACTGTCTCTTGACTTAGTATATATTTACTCAATGAGACCATTGTGGACTTTTGAATGCGAAGAAACAATAAATAGGCCAATCACAAGCATTTCTTTTAACTTACAAAATCCTAACATTTTAGCAGTCGGTCATGGAAAATTCGCATATGCTGAGCAGACACAAGGCATGGTCTGCATATGGTGCACAAAAAATCCATGTAAACCGGAAAGATTATATCGTTTCGAATGTCCCGTAACATCTGTACGTTTCTCTGACAAAAACCCTAACTGGTTAGCTTGTGGCTTTTGGAACGGTGACGTCATGATATTAGACATTACTTCTTATACTGTGAAAACAATGGCAATGAGTAATCGAAACACGAATCCTTGCTTCGACCCGATATGGGTAACTAGTTGGCGCATTCAAGACAAAGATTTCGAGTACGTGATGACAACTTGCGAAGACGGCAGAATAAACCGGTTCACTAATACTAAAACTCACGAATTTATATGTACTCCTATGATGCGAGTGTCGACTGTAGAGGGGAAACTTAAGGGTCTAGAAACGGCTAAAAGTTGTCTGAAAAATGATGTGCCTATCACGCGTTACCCAGCCGTGCTCTGTATGTTGTGGCACCCTACTGTAAGTCATGTTTACTTAGCCGGAACTGCCGAGGGTTGCATCCACAAATGCTCGACACACTACTTAAATCAGCATATTGACGTGTTCCGAGCTCACGCAGGTCCTATCTACGATATACAGCTTTGCCCTTTTCACCAATACTTGGTAGCAACCTGTGGAGCGGATAATGCCGTAAGGCTTTGGATAGAAGGCATGGATGAAGTTATAATGACCTTGTTATGTCCATCCGCTGTGTATGGGATGGCATTTTGTCCCATAAACGCGACCATAATTGTTTGTGTCAGCGGTAATGTTTTGTCCGTGTGGGACTTGCGTCGAAAGAATCACATACCGTGTGCGGAGTATACGTTCCCCGCTAACGTAGTGTTGACATACATCAGTTTTTCGAAGTCGGGGGACAATGTGTTTGTTGCGGACACTTCGGGGCGCATTCATACGTTCCACTTGGAGGATACACCGATACCACCGTATTATCAACGCATTATGCTTGACGAGGCTATACGGAAGGCGCTGTGCACGCGGCCGCATATGTTGAAGCAGTTAGACAAACTTGATAAGATCAGAAAACGTCAGACATAATGATGGTAACTTGATCTTATGTTGATTACCGCTTATTCTAACAGCTTACATGTAGTTACAATCATTTTAGTTAGTTGCGTAACTGTAATATTTCCAAAAGTGGAACTGTGCTTTAAGTAATTGTTATATCTAAACGGATCAATGGTAAACATGATCAATGATGTTGTTGTCGTACCCACTAAAAGCAATTGAAATAAATGAATATTTTACTATTTTTAACTAGCCTTAACCACTTATTAATGTATCTATCCCTTGCTCAAATTATATTTTTTCTCTACTTGGCAACGGGAATGCAATAATTTTTATTGTAAGATTAGCAGTACAAGAACGCCGCATATAAATTGCCCGGCGGTTGATGTTGAGATGATGTATATAATCTAATCAGCATGAGAACTTCTATATCACGATTCAGGACTAGTTGTTACTTCGTAGTTCAGTTGAGTGTGTCTGTGTTAGACGGTGCTGCGCCGCATATGGAAGTCACCACATCTTGCTTAAAAATTTGCCATATCTGTTTAGGAAGTGGTATAAAAGAAATAAATTAACGTAGTTGTAATCTAATGAAAGGTCTCGTGTCGCGATGTTTGTTATCAAACTCCTCCGAAACGGCTGGACCGATTATTATGAAGTTTTGTGAGCATGTAAATCGGCTAATATCTATTCTTTATACCCCTAAATGATAAAGGTGACCCACCCCTAAATATTTATTTTTATGGCAAAACAACTTCCGCCGTGTCAGCTAGTATTTATATAGATATTGAATAAATAGGACCATGTACTAAGTGTTGTAATAGCGGTAATAATAAAACAGTAGTCATAATTTATGATTTTTATTTTCGTCATAAAGTATCAAATACTATTATTAACAAGTGTGTACCTTAAGCATATAAATAAACAATACATAGGTGCACCTACTAACTATACACATAGTTATAACAACATTTGGAATGACTAGGATTTGCTGGACAATTTTTGTAACTGGTATTCTTTTTTTAATTCTTTCAAATTTGCTTCTAATATTGCCACCTGCAAAAATAAATATCACCATGAAGTTACAAATACAATATTTTTTTAAAGAATAGCGTGTTCCGGAATATATTTAAATAAATTAATTGTGATCATGGTGAAGGAGTTAAAACGTCCGACGTGGTGTCCCGAACAAACGGAAAAGGGGAGAATGGTTAATGTTACAATCTTAAATAGGAAATTACTACTACATGGTGTTTCCACTTTAAAATTAAAATAAATATGGTAATGCCGATGAAAGACAGACATATCAGAGCAGGCAAACGGGTCATCTAATTTCAACAAAATTGAAACCCACCTCTTCAAACTTCAGTTCTTTCCTTGCCTCCTTGATATATCCTCTGATGATGTTCATTTGCTCCAACAGCGGGTTGTCATCATCATCATCGTTGTTCACCCTGCTGACGCTAGGGCCGGCGAGCTCCTCCATCCTGTCTCGCTGCTTCTCCATTCTCTCTCTCTCCATCTGTATTTGTCTCTCAGCTCGCTCATACCGCTGTCGCCTCACTTCCTCGATTTGAGCCTCTGTTGGTAATTTTCGAAGGGATAGGAGTTCCTCCTGAAATGGTGGAAAATAAGGGTGTGATTAACAACAGATTGTGGATTCAAGTCTTGTTATTAATATTGGTAGTGTACAAAATATGAGGTAGTAGAGCCATGTTGATGCTGCATGACCGGGCGGTACTACTCTTTCACAGAAGATCAACCTAAAGTGACATTCGTGACCAACCTAAAGTGAGTGCAAGACCGACGACCCAATGATGCATAGGCATCGCCATAGAGTGGGTCACCATGCTGCATTGTTGCAATGTTGTTTAGTGCCTCGGTGGCGCAGCGGTAGCGTATGCGACTGCTGTTCTTGAGGTCTCGGGTTCGATTCCCGGGTCGGGTCAAATGTTTGTATGATCTACAAATGTTTGTTTCGGAGTTTGGATGTTTTCTATGTATGATATGTATGTATTTACAAAAAAAATAGTGTAATGTATTTATATCAGTTGTTTGGTACCCATAATACAAGCTCTGCTTAGTTTGGGACTAGATGGCGTTGTGTGTTAGATGTCCAAAATATTTATTTATTTATTTTATTATCCGGATTAGATCATGAATATCTGATAAATCACTAGTTTGTCGTACATTTAATATTTCTAACTTTTGATGACGCTATTATAAGGCGAACCGGTCAGATTTAAAAATAAATAAATAAAATAGTGGAATAAATGCAAGTGATTAGATGGCGTTGTGTGTTAGATGTCTGAAATATTTATTTTATTTATATTTAAATGGCTGCTTGCGCAATGAGTATGGTGACCACTACTTTAGACTCCATTAGGCAGGCTCTTAAATATATAAAGAAAAATGAATAACTAAAAATCTTAACATCTTAAAAGCTGTTTATGATTTTATTAGTGACTAACTTTTGCTTGCGGCATAATATTTTTTTCAATCATTAGAAATAAAGCAAACACTATATGTTAATTCAATAATATACACCACGAAATATAAGAGAAAATCCAAATCGGTTGGTTAAGCTACTTATGAGATTACTGAGCACAAACACATAGACAAAAATACTACGTTCATTAGTTCTCTTACAATCTTTTCAAATTCAAATTTTCGTGTCGCCGAGTTTGTTGCCAAACTCCTCCGAAACGGCTATTCGGAATCCGGACCGATTATTACGAAATTTTATGTGCATATCAAGTAGGTTTGAGAATCGGCCAACATTTATTTTTCATACCATTAAATAGTAAATAAAAAAAAATTTTTGGACATTTGGACCCAATAATTTCTTTTTTTAGTATTTTTTTTATATATTGTGAAACAGCGTTCGCCGTAAAGTTCCCTTCAGTATTTATACATATTTATACAAATATCCATACATCCTCATAAATGACGATTATTACAAGCAGAACTCACGACATGTTTTTTATTTATTTATTTTTATTTATTTATTTATTTAAAAACTTCATGCACATTTGTACATTGGCGGACTTAATGCCCAAGGCATTCTCTTCCAGTCAACCTTAGGGTGGCGTAGAAATCTTGTAAGGTAGGTGGTGCACAGAGGTAACATCATCAATAGAAAGAAGCTTTNTTTTTATTCATAACTAAGAAACCCATGGTTGTATAATGTATATATGTGTATAATATCGGGGTTACACTTTCAACTTTACTGTACGAATAATAAAACAAGTTGCTATACCTTTATATAATGAGCTGCGGCTTGTCTGATCGAGTTCTGCAGCCTGGCTTGCCTGGTGCCAGCTTCGGTGGGGAAAGTGGCGATCTGCTTGCTCAGCAGGTCGATGCCCTCAGCAAGCTTCCCAATGCGACCGCGCATTGCGTTCACATCCGTCAGGTTGTACGTAGTTTCGCCATCAAACAGACTTTGACACATCTTTAAATATGAAATTAATGATATGCTTTAAGCGGATAGATCACAGACAGATGATATAAGATTGCTTTGTGGTGTTTTAAATGAGGTCAGCTCAGCTGCACTGAAGTGACTTAAATAACTATTTTAATAATTAACTTATAATAATAATAATAATAATAATAGCCTTTTATTCCTAAACTTAGGGTTATAAGAGGTCCCTAAGTTCGGTGTGCCTTTTGGCATAGGCCTCCTCCAATTCCTTCCAGTGGATTCTGTCCCTTGCTACTCTCAACCAGAATGGTCCCGCTGTCTGCTTCAAGTCGTCTTCCCATCTCCTGACTTGACGACCTCTACCCCTCTTGCCGTCTCTTGGTTGCCAAAGGGTAACTTGCTTGCTCCATTTGTTAATGGGGTGGCGTAGCATATGTCCAGCCCATCTCCATTTTTGNTTTTGCTGTGGCAACACTTGTTTTGTTGTGGCAACACTTGTTTTGCTGTGACAAGACTTGTTTTGCTGATTGTTAAGTTGGTATTGTGTTTTCCACTCTATTGTCTATGATCAATTTGCATCAGATAACACTTGACATTATTTTTGTAGGGTAGAATGATTACAATATGTGGTTGATTTTTTCTCGCAACTTAAGTCTTTTTATGTAATTTTTCCACTGATCACGTATTTTGTTCTTTGTTACAGACAATAGATCAATTGATACACTTTTGGCACTTATTTTACACTGTTTAATATTAATTTTCCGCGGAGCTCTGTGACGTGCGTCTTGACTGATCGACGACCGGAACCGGAACTCCACTCCACCGGAACTCAAAATAATTAACTTATAAATAAAAAAATATATTTATATTACCATTCTAGTTATACACTGTTAATTATAATAAATTTATTCTATTACCGTATACAAAACCGGTAATTCTTTGCAGTACAGCAAGTCATTACAGTATTATTTTAAATGTTTTAAATGTAAAGAAATGAACACTTGTTGCATTTGGCAACGCCTAGTGCGAAAGAGATACGATTTAGCTACGTTTCAAGCTTGTTCCTTGTTGCCAAGCCAAGGACTTGACTGTATCAACCAGAAAAACAGTATTAGCCTTTCTACTTCCAGATTTTTTATCATCGTATATTAAATTAATTACAATTGACTAAAACTTAAGAACTCTGCTATCATAGCTAACAAATACATGTATGAAATATCAATGTAGGTTCAAGTTAACTTCCAAAATTAATTTACTACATTAGTCAGTAAGTTACAAGTGAAATAAAGAAAAACCTTAAAGAAAAGGTCGATAGAATCAATACATATTAAGTTTAACAATATTAATAACCTAACTTAGGTTATTAATATTGTTAAACCTAATATGTCTGACTAATTCCTCGCTGCACGTAAAGCAGAGTGGTATAAGCGGTCGCCACGCCGTTTTCTACTGCGTCGAGTGTTCTGGGTTCATACCCTGCATGGCACAACACTTTGTGTGATCCATGATGATGATGCCTTTTGTGTTCTTTCATGTCTGTTTATTAAGTCCCCTGCGACACATGATTTCCTAAAGCGAAAGTTGTCTATTTAGGGAAAAAAGTAATAGAGAAATAATATCAATGTACCTTTTCATACATAGCGACGGCAGGTCGGGCCTGGTCCATCAAACTTCTCATCTGCTCATATGCAGTCACGAGCACAGTCTTCGCATTCCGAGTATCCTGCACTTGCTTTCGTAACTCAATTAGATTGAAGCAGTGCTCACACAGTCGAAGACCATTCTTTTCAGTTATTTCTTGTTCAGGTTGATCCGAAGCATGTGGCGCTGACGGATCTACCACAGCTCCTGTTCAGAAAAATAATTTAAAAAAAGACCCAACACAACCGTTCGCTGGTTCCTTTCTACTTTTACCGCCCATATCTTTAAAATGACTGAACCAATTTATTTAATTGAAACTTGCACTTTCATATAATATCCCACTCGAGGCTATTTGTGAACATTCGGTTAATTTATTTTATTTCCACTTCACATATTACCCATTCGAGAGCTACGATGCCACACATAGATACACACATATACACACAAAGACGTCATGTGAAAAACCGGTAATGAGATAAAACCTAAACTATTCCAGTTATTATTCTTTCCACAATGTCCTTTATAAGTTTTCACACACTAAAAAACAGAGCACTTACTAGCTATATTAATATCAAGGAACAAAGAGCAGTCATGACACAAGATAGAACCACACAATCTGCAGTGGTGTTTCCTCCGTGTTAGGTTAAATGCCTTCGCACAGTTTGGGCATAACTTCACTGAAGAACCATCTAGCCAAGGCACTACCTAGAATAAAACACATTAGGTAATTATTAAATAGAAAAGTTGTATAGTTTTTATAAACCAGTGCGTGCCTTTAGCTTTACTAGTGAGTGATTTGTTCTAAATGATAATGTTCTATATTTTTTCTGCAAATTTGGCAACACTCATAAACTGTCCAATGTTGTACAAAGGCCTCTCCTTGTTGGTATAAGGTTTGCTTTAAGTTTTCCTTTTGTTTATAATACTGTTTCCCTGCGAAATTGCTCCCTTAATCAACTCTTATGATCCATATGAATCTCACCATAATTCATAAAAGAAAGATCCTATTGTACCCTTAATCCATCTGCACTTTGAGGTTTTTATGCTGCTCCCTATTTATAAAATAATATCACAATTGAATGAATAGTATCATAGCATATAAACAAAAATTTTACAATTTGTTTTCTGTAATATTGTGTTAAACAAGCAGACAGTGCAACTCATGGTACGTCTAAGGTTTTAGTTTAGAGAGGGGAGGGGGGGTGGATTTACATAATAAAATGACCATTTCCCTTTAACCATAATATTATTATAAAAAATTATGAGAGGTGTAAAAATATCAATAGTACACAAACATTTCAGGGGGTTTGAACCCCAAAAACCCCAGCTACGCCCATGAACACAAGAGTTAGATATAACTGTATTGAATCTTTGAAAACTACTAACAATATTTCTTAGTACTGGTTTCTGTGAGGCTATTTCACTACTGTTATAACTCCTATCAACTATGCCGAAATATGGTTCTCTCATCACAGATCTATGCAAGATGGTATTTATTACACAATATGCTAAAATTCCTCTCAGAGAAAAAGTCTACCGCCAGCCTGTGGTTGACTAAACACTGTCGTTGATAATAATGATAGAGCGAGTAAATATTGAATGCAGTAAAAAATTAAAATAACATCATATTCCTAAAATTTTTAAGTAATATGTATTGAGTTATCAGGTCATTTCTAGTTTCATTGTTTTATTCCATTATTATCTATTACCTAATTCATACTTATTATGTAGAATTAGATAAAGAATGGAATAGGTATATAGAATTGAAATTCAAGGTAAGAATGTAATAATTGTTATTAAATAATAATAATTTATTGATATCCACAGGTATCAATTAATCTAGTTTGGTCTTATCAGTTCTGTCACGCAATTAATAAACCCCATAAGGTACCATTCACATGTTCTCTACTGCAGCAGTTAGCTGTGTAATTGTTACAGACATGCAGTTGCTATTCAATTTATAATGTTATCAAATAATATATGTATAATTGTAATATATTATTTGCTACACTGAGATCTGATACAAATATGGTCACCTGGACCCAATAATGCCATGGCAACAAGGCTTATGAAAGCAGTACCTATTAGAATATAGTCGAGATGTAGTGAAACAATGAAGTTTGCATATTATATTACAACATTCTGACCTTTTTGAGTAGGTGTACTACATGTTTTACCTAAAACTTGGTGAAGGAGTGCTAAATGGTAATCAGCAACAATTTTTTTATATTATTGTATTTGAAGTAACACAATAGTAAGACTTGCCATCGGATAATACTTTTCAATTTTGTATTTATAAATATATGTAAATTCAAGCATTCTTTTTTGTATTTACTTACTTCCTGTTCGTGAAGTTTCCTTTGATTAGGGTCACTGGGCATATTACACACAAGTTTATCCAGCCTTATGAGCAGTTTATTAGTCTCGGTGGCATACCGCTCCAGACGAGCCCCCCTCACAGCCTTCAGGTAGTCTGTGGTACTCCTATACACACCTACTGTTTGTTCTTCATTTAAATAATAACTCTCTTGATAACTAAACTTTAACGCCCGATCAAATGTCTCTTTTAAGTCCGTATCGTCATTATTAAGTATAATCTTCTTTGCTTTGCCGAATATTTCTTTTAAAGACTTTAGAACGTCCTGTTCTTCCTGATGTAAACTCTCGAAATGACTTGTAAGTTGCGAGGCGGATTTTAAATCCGCTTTACATATGGGACAGAGGAACCCTTCCAATATCTCTTCGTCGTTAGCCGTAGCCATATTTAATCTTTAATAGGACATGATGTGTATACAAAAACTGTTTATTTATATTTCAAGAAACTAGAAATGAATTTAGGTACACCCCTTCGCACAATTATGTCAGAGTAGACTTCAACGTTTTGTTACAACACTTGTATTGGAAACATTTAACAAAAAGATGAGATTTTTTTAACTATATACGTTACACATAATTATATTTAAAAAAGAATATGGCGTCTTGTAATATTTTTTGGACTATAAATATTGAGCTATTGAAATTAGTAAATTTTTCTTAATTAAAAAGCTAAGCGTTTTTAACACTTTGACATTTCAATGTTGCAATACATAAATAAAACTACATCCAATAGTATTTTTTCAGTAAGTGCAGCATAGTATCGTGTTTAACTATTGCAGGTATTTATTTGATACGAATTCATTGTAAGCAATATATTGTGGTACATATAAATATTTCTTTTAACCCAGCCCAACAGGCTTTGAGCCCCTTTTATCATTACTGGTTAATGTAATATCATAATTGTACACGAAGTCTACTTTGTTCTGATTAACTGGTTAAAGAGTAGACTCCACAATAACAGATATCATTTTTAGATCAATCAACTGACTAAAATGTGGTACAAAATACTATCCAAGACAGCAGGTATTTAAAAAAAAGGTAGTTTTACAAAACTGATTTCATATATTCAGTAACATTAGAAAATAACTCATTTAAAGTATCAAGATAAGTTTTAGTATCGGGCCAATCTTGTTTTTCTGCAGCCCTTATGACGGCTTGGCCAGTCAATCTTGCAGAAGATAGTTGTTGATTGGCTTGTGTTATATCTTTTTCTTGAGCTTCTTTCCTAGCCTTTATACTAGTTTCCATAAGATCTTGAGCTAGTGCCATTACTAATTTACATGTATCTGGATTGGTGGGCCAATTACCATTCTGAAAAGTTATCAAATAAATTGTATACAAATAGAAAAATGTATTTTTAATAATAAAATGGAAAATAAACAATTCCTCTACCTGTGTATAGCCCCTATAGGCTTTCTGCAAGCGTTGAGCTCTCAATAAATACGTAGGGCTTATGTCTGCATACAACTGCCATATTTCAGGTTTGTTCTGATGTATTGAAGTTATTCTTCCAAATAATTCAAGTACTCTCTTTTGTAATCTGGAATTTATGACTAATTTTAATACAAAAATTTAGTTGCAGGAGTATGATTTCAACCATTATACAGTTTAGACTTTTTTTTCTATCTGCATGGTCAATGAATTGGCGTCAAATAGCAGTAATAGCTTCTGGAACAAGCGTCTATATTATACTCAGCAAGCCTGTTAGATACTTTCATACCTTAAGTAGTTCAATTAAGTAATAGACGTGCATTTAGTCAACTTGAAACTTCCTATGGTTTGATCAGAGCGTGAAATGAATTACATACCTGCTAGCACCATGCCCTTCGGCGTCTTTTGTATCCTCAACAATAGCGCGAACTAATAACGATAGTACTGCAATATCTTCTAACTTATGCTGCAAGTCCAGTATACGATGGCAGCCTCGAATCACGTCTTCGAAGTGACCCGTATTCATACTTACCATTATTACATTCTCCCATAGCTGAAACGTAAATATTACGATATACTCAAAAAAAGACACCCGTGTCTCAGGGGACTATAAAGACATACATAAAACAAACAAAGTACAAAAACTATGTATTAATCACAATTTTGTCCCGTGTAGGGATCAAACCCATAACACTCAGCTCAGTAGGAAACAGCGAGGTGACCGTTTAAACAACTTCACCATCCGTGCAGTCAATCAGTCAAAAACCTATATAAAAAAGGAATCACCATAAATTATTTTTGAAAATTAAAAATTTCATAGCTACCTTCCAATTATCATAATTAAATCTCAGTGCCTCCATGAGTGCTCTATATGCTCTCTGCTTATCCCCCTGTTGCACATACACTTTAGCCAGATTATTCCATGCTTCGAAGGTGTTTGGTTGTAAATATGTATAGCGACGGTATGCCTGTGCTGATAGCTCCCATTTCTCTGCCATCAGAGCAGCATAACTAAACGAAAAAAAATTATTAACTAAGGATCACGGAACGCTAATGTCGTGTTCGTCTAGTGAAAAGTTCTAGTCGAAATTTAGGTATTACCAGTTAAAAAAACCATTTTTGTCTCAACGAGCAGTATAACTCAATTTTTATTAAGAATCGGTAAATATTACTTACCCTAATCGCAGCCATACATTCTCCTGTATAGAATTAATTTTTAGGGACTGCTCGTAATGTGGGATACACTCTTCATATTTCTTATGATCAAACAGAAAGTTACCCCAATGTCTTTGGGCTCTACTACTTTTATGATTGGAGAACTCCCACGCTTTTTCATAGTACTGAACATCATCTATAGTAGAAATAAGGAATTAACATGTGGTAATACAAAGTTACGTTTTTCATTGGAAAAAAAATCGAAATTAAATGGAATAGTGTGTCCGTTTAGTCAACATTCTTTAGTTAATAAATATTAGAGGCTAAATATCTAAAGAGTGCAATAATATCTTTTTTGTAATAACTCACCAGTAGCATCACCTAACAAGCAGTAGAGTTTGACAGTAGGATTTACATCTATTTGCTCTTGTATCACTTCTGCTGCCTAGAGAACAAAAACGAGTTTATAAAAAATAATACAACTAATATATACAAATAAATAAAATTAGCGTGTCTGTGTGTAATTTAAAATAACCGCTTTTTATTCAATGCATTTTTTTATGTCTGCAATTTTTTTCTGTCAGTCCGTTTTTTTATTCTGGCAAATCTCGGCTGGATCGATTTTTACGAGACTTTTACTAGTAGATGGCTGATGATATGAGGTGTCTCTTCGCTGTCACTCCGTCCGTCGGCGCTGACCCTCATTATTACATATTTATTGAAGAAAAGATAAGACTATACCTTATGTCTTAATTGCAGCATAGTGTAACAGACAATAACATCCTCCCAGAGCTGAAGCTTCAGATACTCCTCGAGGGCTGCCTTCACTAAGCCAAGGCTCAGATACAGATCAGCCAATTGTTGCCGCCACATCCATGATGGTTGCAGGCCAGTAGCCCACAAATAAGACAATCTGGAATAGAAATAAATTGTAAAAATTAGTAAGAGAATGATGCTAATTCTGTTGTTTGAAAACTATTATATATTATACAACTGAAAATTCTATGTTCTAAATGCCAAAATGTGACTAAATTTAGATATTTCACACCAAATATAGACATTATCTAAATATATAGGTATAAAAATAGTATTTAGAATAGAAATAAAAGATCATTTTAGAGAAGTTAGGAGAACAGTAGGTGCCGAAAATGATGCAAGTTTAGAATTTTGTATGAGAAGGAGATTGTGGTACATCAGTATACTACAGATTTCATATCGAGGTTATACCTGGTTTCCGACAAGCGATACCGAAGCATGCGATCTTTAGTCGGTTCAAATCCAAAGGGATTTCTGCCCACGAAAAAAGCAGAGGATTTCGGACATTCTAATTTATTGGCGGTAGCAGGAATGTTAATTTTGCAATAAACGAAAGGATATGTATTCTTTAGTTATAAACCATAAACATTTTAGTAGTTAGTAGCCAGAATATACCTTGTTGTAGCACTAGCATTGGTTTTGTCATTCACAATAGTCTCACACTGTAACATTGCTCTCTCGACTGTTCTCTTGTGTGTTGCCTCAACTTTACACCTGATAAGTAGAGCGCCAACTCTAGTGGACCAGGCACCTTTCTTTTGACTAAGTACCACTTCTATGTAGGGCTGGATTTCTTCAAGCATAATAGCGTCTTTTGGTTGTGACTTCATTTTGTATTGACTGGAATTAATAAATGATATAGTAATACCAACTAATACTTTAACATAATTAAAAATAAATTATGGAGACTGATCCCTTTTAACGTGAGATGAGAGGGAGAAAATGAGTGCCGAGTGTTTCAGAATTTACACTAAACAGTGCTGGCAAATAAATCTGTAGAGAAGAGTTTAAATAAATATAGGTATGTAAATGTGGTTGTGAAGAATGTTTATTGAAGAAATGATAAACTATTAAAATAAAATAATAATAAATATTGAGTACTGAATACAAATTATGAATGGTAAGTTTAAAGTACAGGTTTATACTCACACAGTCAACAAACACAAGACTTGCTCCAAGCTAGGCAGTTCAGCTTGGCTGATCTTCTCAGTATACTCTATCTTATTGAGCCTCACATCATCCTGTAACTCAATATCAGGAGGTAGTTCAGAATTGCCATGACTCTCCTCAGCCGATGGTCTTTCCACAGCAGAGTCAAGCTCACTAGTTAATGCGAGCTGTGGTAGAGAATTTTGCTGAAACTTTGTTCTTTTACCAAGAATACCTGAATAGAGGTAGTATGAATTAATATACAGTACCTGGACAACAACGCTTTGCTTGTTTCTTTCTAAAAATGAATTCTAGACAGATCGATTTATCGCTCCCGAAAACCCCCGGATGTAATCAATTTCATGAAAATCGATGGAGCTGTTGCCAGCATTCATATTATATATATGTTTAAAGTTACAGATAAAGTTTATTAATAATTAATTAAATGAGATCAATAAACATATCGTTTACCCTCGGCGCAGTAGCGAGCGGCTAGGTTACCACTTAAACCATTATATTATTGATGCAGGCAAAAAATGCAAAATTATAATTTGTGTATATGACTTCTTCTTATTATAAAGAGACTTCTTTCCGTGTTTCTTGAAGGTTAAATGACTCAACATGTTAACTTATACTTGTATTTTAAAACATAATTGCTTTATAAACACATCACAAAGATTAGACGGTTTGATTTTATTATTATAAAGACAGTGAAATAATTACATATAACTTTAGAAATATATACATCATGTTATTGTAAAAAAAAATTTGAACTTTTCGAGTCAATGCCAACAGACAGTGTAGTAACAAAAAAATTCAGTAATAATTTAAATTAAACAATTGTATTTGATGCAACTAAATAAAAGGAGAGGGACGATTGGTTTCATTTCATTACAATTATTTTCACAGGCAATCACTTATTTAAAGGTATTACATATCTCTGATCTGCCTGACGTATCGACCATGCTGCCACTGGTCTTGGGTCGAATCCGTTAGGTTCACAGATTCATTAATTCCCGTGAAAATAATTATTATGTGAACATAAAAGTAATATTATGAAACGCGAAAGTTTAAAGTTAGTACAGTTTCAATTCGTTGAATCAAATAATGTATTGTATTCTGAAAAACTTTAGCTTGAATTAAAACATTTCCTGAATTAGTCTGCTCCCTCCATTTTAGAGTGCTAAGCCTTACAAATATAATACAATTAAAAAATAAATCCATTCAAGATCCTCTTTACTTGCCAGCTATGAATACTTTTACATTTATTTGCTCCCATATACCCCTAATTAAATCCTGCTAAATTAAATACCTAGACGTGGGTATGTTAAAATATCATAACGGGTTTTAATGTACCTTTCTTTTAATATGACTATTTAAAACAACCTTTTAACAATTATATTTTCTTATACCTGTTAATTCTAATTTCAATCCTGCAAGATCTCTGGCTTTTGTCAGGTACTCCTCAACTCTTTGAATCCGTCCATAAATCAAATAGGCCTGTGCTATTTCCAAACAAAGTAGTATTTGGAGTCTTGGCTTGTCCTGTATTGTATACAGAAGGTTAGACAGCTTGGCTATGATAATCTCTAGTTCAGAGTATAATGTGGCACTGGTATCTTCTAGAACTCTCTGATGAACCACTTTGCTTCTGAAGTACCACCACAGATGTAACTAAAAGGTAAACAAAAACTTAAAGACTTTTGTGTATGCAGACATAACACCTGATGGTAAGCGATTACCATTATATTATACCATTACCATGGACACCCATAACACCAGAAGCATCAACAGTGCATAGCCAGCCTTTGGAGGATGGGGAGGATGGAGGGAGGGGTTAGGGTAACACAGAGCAAGGACTGTTTCACTCCAGTTTTCTGTGAGGCCGTGATATCAATCCGATTGGTCCGGCCCATTCATGCTGAAGAGTGGCAGAGAAAGGGTTAAGTAATGCATTTTTTTTTATTGTGAGCCTGCCAAAATAACTCAACTCAGTTCCTGATGGAAAGTATGAGTAGACTCCAGGAGTGGTCACCATACTTATTCCACATGCAGACAATACAGCATTGTGTCATCGGCCTTGTGATATATTTAACACTTATAATAAATAAATAACACACAATGCCCAAACTAAGCAGAGCTTGTACTATGTGTACTAGACGATACATATATCCTCTTTTTTTTGTAAATAAATACATATTATACATAGAAAACACCCAAACTCCAAAACAAATATTTGCAGATCGTACAAACATTTGGCCCGACTCAGGAATCGAACCCGAGACCTCTAGCACAGCAGTCGCATACACTACACCGAGACAGTCACTTTGATGCCATTGTGTTGGCAAAATCTAGAGTTTAACAAGAATAAGATGTAGCTTTAAGAGAAACAGGTAGTGCTTTCCACATTTTTTTATTATATAGCATTTACTCACCAAACTCTGATCAGCACAGCACAAAGCATTAAAAACTTGTGTTGAAAAATACAGTAGCTCAGGATGCAAAATGTTAACATATAATGGCTCAGAATCCCGCTGCAGCTTAGTATTGCTATCAATGTCTTTAGGCCATGGAATACCATAGAATGTCTCAACAGCCAATTCTGCTGGGTATGGACTCCAATTGCGGTCACAAAAAGTTAAAAATGAACTGATTGACACAAAAAGAATATTGTCGAGCGTCATCTTATCTTTTAGATTTCTTTTTACTACATCCTTTAAAATTTCTGTTTCAAGCCCAGTCAGTAATATATCTTTGCACAAATTAATGTCATTTACTGACCATGTCTCGGTCCACAATTTATTAAGAGTATCTTTATCTGGAACAATAAAGTTCTCTCGTATTAAAAATATGTAGATAGGCATATTTTATATGTTGTAGGCTTAAAAATATGCCTAGCTACATATTTTTAGGACTTCAATTCAAATAAAGATGATTAGCATAAGTAATATATGTTATACGATTTAAATAAGCGAAAATAAGAAATAGAAAAAACTTCAAAGTAACATTAGTATGAAATTTTGTAACAAGTGCACGGTGCGTAATAAATTTTTATCTCACCAGTATTGACTTGATCAT
Source organism: Hyphantria cunea (assembly GCA_003709505.1). Lineage (NCBI taxonomy): Eukaryota > Metazoa > Arthropoda > Insecta > Lepidoptera > Erebidae > Hyphantria > Hyphantria cunea. The sequence continues at coordinate 573,409 of PKRV01001141.1, forward strand.
CGTAATTGCATAAAAATAATATATCTTCAGGCAACATGATTGGCTTATTAGAAAACCTTTGCCGGATAAATAATATGTAAAGGAAAAGTTATGATTTCCAATTAGAATATACCCGGACTGCACCGTACAATGTTTACAATGTTTATGTTGTGTTTTTGACAGATAACCTCAATCTCTTTTTTTTTTGTATATGGCAATCTGTGCCGATGTCGACAATTCTGCCAATGACTTGTGAATGTAAGAGATTAGTGTGTTAAAAAAAAAAGATAGCAAAGTGAAGAAGGAAGAAGTAAAACTGATTAAAGTTTAATGGAATTACAACGTATGAAAGTCAATATACTCTTAGGTATACTCTGAACCGAATATACTTTTTGTCACATCCACCATAGACTAAGGTAATTTATTTTAATCCAGTGTGAGGGATGGTAGTACTTGTTCCTGATTAAATTAGAGATCTAGAATATATAAGCGATATTTCGTGTTATCTACAGCTGAGAGACACATAATGGCTGGATTTCAGATATCATAGTGATTATATTTCTTAGATAACTTACCCCTTGGAGAAAGTCTCTGCAAGAATACTTGTATTTTTATTATCAATGTTTCACGCCGTCTATGCATCTCAAATCTCGCCTCCATCAATGATCCAAAAGAAGGCCAACTTTTATTATTATGACTAGCAACTCTGATTTTTAAATGATAGCAACATTAGATTATGGATTTGCATTTTTTCTATAGTAACATTTAGAGATACAAAATGGGTGTACGTCTAGGTTAAGAAATTAAGCTCTTTAAATTATTTGAAACGTGACGAAAATGAAATATATTTATAAAATGGAATCAGTGCTGATTAGTATAGCTATTGTTTTATCTATTGTGTTACTCATGAAATTACTTTACAAATTGCGGTAAGTGAGTGAGGTTATAGGTAACGCTTTCCCGCCCGCTGATATCTAAAAAAAAATTAATATATGTTATTTTTCAGGTCAGCTTTGCCATGGCGCGTAAATTGCTGGTTCTGTAATAATAACTTTGTTGTTAAATATCCGGATCGTAACAGTTGGACGTGCCGAATATGTGAACAGTACAATGGATTTACCAAGGTAAGGTTATTGAAAATCTTTAGATATCCTGATAAATAATATCTATTACATAATCTACCATAATAAAACGTAATTTAAAGTGATGTTGTTACTTTACGATTTTATGATAGAAAATTTTTCATGTGTAAATTTTGGCAAACATTCAGCTTTGGTACTAGTGTAGGTGTAGGTAGAAAAAGCACGCCAGGTAATTCCAGTTTTTTTTTATATAAAGAATAAAATGCTGAAACTTGACAGGCCTTAGTTTTTCTCACATGTATTCTTTTTATATTAATGATTATCTCGACAAGAAGTCTCCTATGCCTTTCAAAATTGAATCAAAATTATTCCAAATCCATACTGACAGAAAAAGTTTCTTTCGCAATTATAAATATTTAGCTGATTTGGAAACTTGGCAATGACTTATATTAATTCTTATTTCTTTATAATTTTAGGATGGAGACTATAATAAACCAATTGCTGCATTTATGGAAAAAGTAAACCAGACACCAAAAGTATTTCAAAGTAGTCCACCCAAGAATGGTCTCTGCCGAATGTGTAATGTGAACCAGCAACTAAAGATTGCACAGCTTGCCAACTTTGTTCCTATGAATGAGAAGAATTATGATGAGGAGATTGAGTCATACAGGTAATTAATCAATTCAGTCTTAAGTCAACTTGAATTATGCCACCGATAATGCTCACTAGTCTCTCTGTATAGAATAGCTCTGTTAAGTGCTAAGCACAAAGTTTAAAAGGAGTTGTTTCATGGGTGAGAATCAAGAAACTCTCTGAAGGTGGTTTGGACTGCCACATCGGAGATATTATTTTTACCTTATAAGTTTTCAAAATTTTGGAAAAAATGGTAATCTGTTGGAGTAAGGTCTTAGGAAAATGCTGGATGTCACAGGCATTTATAGCTCCTCTAATTAAGTGGCCATCTGTTGTGCAGTCCTGAAGCAGCAGTGGCCCAGAGCATTGACCAGCCTCGAATGTTTACCAGCTAGTTCTTCCCTCATGGTTTGCTGTTACTGACACTAAATATCAGCTGTAGTGAACAACACCGGCACTAATCCACCAAACACTCACAAGTATCTTTTTTTAACTTAATGTTCGGTTAGGTCAGGATTTGGCTAGTTCCTCAGGGATCAGCTATTGCAATGAGCGCTTGCAATGATCGTACAGGATCCACTTAGCACAAGGAACACCCATGCTCCGTTGAACTCACAGCACTTTGTGTGATTCATAAATTGTTGTTCTGAGTATGGGTGTTTCTTGCGTCCATTTCATGTATGTATTTAAAGTGATACAGAATTTATTTCTACTGTGGGGATGTATTTTATAAAAAAATGTAACGCCAACATCACTTAATTCGTTAAATGCGGTTGTAAACATTAAAGGTTTATTAATGGCCTTTTCTGTTGCTATCTAGTAATTTTAGGCCAAGTATTTAGCTCATTCTTAGTTATCTCGTTTGCAGAACATTGCTTAGCGATTCTTATCAGTCACACGGATCTTGTTTGTTGATCCCAATTAATAGTGTACATATGCCTAAACTCAAGAGCCCAATAGTTTTCACTTTCTATTCAGACTTGATAGTGTACAGTAATTAATTTTGAAATATGTGGATAGTGTCCAGTGACAAGACAACCAATATTTGGCATTGGTAATTTCAATCTGCCTTAAATCTAACCATACTCAAAATGTGAAGAAAATTACTTTAAATGGTGCTTGACTCAGGTTAAAAAATAGTGCACAGAAAAATAGCAAAATATAAGGAAAAATTACTATTTTTATAGGATTGACAAAACTAATTTTTTTAACACTAGTGCTTAATAGTTACAAATTTATAAAAAAAAAAAAACTAGCTGATCTGGACTTTGTGCAACCTTTGAATTAATTAATATTGTGATCAAATTCAATGAGCTGCGCCATCTACCGGTTCCTATTGTTTTTTTCAAACAATCTGGTGTACCAAAGTATTTCATATATGATAATACATTAATGGGGTTTTAATGTACTTTGAGGAGTCATGTATAAGTTAACTAATATGGCCATAAAAATGATATACTCTACTCACTATACACATTGTACACCTGAATGGTATTGAGGTGTACAATGTGTATAGTGAATTGTCCTTTAATGTTTTGTGTATTTTTCTACTGTTGCAGGTTGCAGTTAGAAAAAGCCTACAAACTATGCAGCCCCTGTAAGAAAGTCTTGCAAATAAAGTTGTACAAAGAGAAAGAAACTCTGTTAGGGTCGAAATTACTATCCACAAGGACTACAGAGAAAAAAAATCCAAAACATGAAAAACAAAACAGAATGCTTAAGATGTTTATAAACAGTACTTCTTTGATTATTGCACTTATACTTTTTATACTGGTTTCTTTTGAATTTTACAAAAACCTAATATTAAGATACCAGAATTTACTTAGCACAATAAATAATATAAAGCAAATAGCACTAGGGCTGCTAGAAACAGTATATTCCATCATTGAAATGAAGACAAGAATGACGTTCCCGTCATTACGAGGTTATTTCTATAACATATATAAAATGAAATTGATGCCAAAAAGTTTTAATTTAGGACACATAAACATTGACCAGGTTAATTTGTTGACACAGAAAGCTCTAGGCACTTTTGTGTGCTTTTTACAAACTATTGGACTCATTTGGAATGTAAACAGTTTGAAAAATACTATAACAATTGACTTGCTGTGGCTAGTATTTGCTGCTGCTACGTTAGACCTGGCCTTGGAACCTATTTATTTAAGCTTGATTAAGGTAAGTGCAACTATAAATGTGATATTTTGTTTGTTTTGCTGTTGTATTGTCATCAAAATTTATTTAAATACTTTATAAATTAGCATTGTTAACAACAGATATTCATGTCCTAGATGCCAATTGCAGATGTTTTTAGGAATTTCTTGTAAGAAAAACTAAGTTTACATATGATAACTTCGAGACCTATGAGACATATTATGAAGTATAGATTGTCATAATTATCTTATAACCCCACAATCGCACCACTAATCCTATATTACACAATGACAGTACTCACGCCAGTTATTATGTAGGTTATTGTGAGTGGCCAACTGCAGTAAATGCTAAGCTAGGCGATTTGAGCAAGCAAACATACATCAAGGCTACATAAAGCCAGACTTACGTCTCTGCGTGAAATACGTTAATATGAAACAATAATTAGCTTATACATGTATAATCTCAAACAAAAATAATATTAGATTTCAAAATGGTATTTCTTTGTTTCAGGTAATATGTACTTTGGTATCGATTATAGTGTACAAATCTATTAAAATAGAAAAGGAAAGAAAAATGATGCACGCACCATCGTCGCCGAAACGCATGAAGAAGCTAATCAAGGGCTCAGTGAACAGTCTCATTGACGATTGTGATGACCATGTAACCTCTGACACCGATGATGACGTGTCACTGAGTAAATTCGGCTTGCACAACTTTTCAGAATCCTCAAATGAAACTGCTAGTCCATTAAATACAAGTTTGATGAATGGTAAAACCTTCACAACGAGACCAGACAGTCTGTGGACGAAACCAAAGTTGAATTCTACATTTTGTGTCAATTCTGTCACATGCAAAAGTCCAAGTTCAATTTCTGAAAATATATTCGTAAAGCCTTCTTTTAATAAATACCAGAAACTTGCAAAGGAGGATTCAGATTCCGACCTAGATGAAAGTATTAGTTCCTTGTGTATTGGTAACCCAAAGAAGAGTAAGAACAAAACGAATTCTATATTTTCCTTAAGAAAATTCTCAGCTACCCCCAGTTTTGTAGCACCGACACCTTTGACTCGTTCCAGGCCTCTGATTTCTCCCAGTAAATTAGGTCACAGTACTTCCTGGGTAGCTGGCGGTTATTGGGGTTCAGAAAACGAACGGCAACTGTTCTCTATCGACGGCAGTCGCTCGTCGAGTCAGAGTTCGGGTTTTGAATCACAGACTTCCAGCATGACTCAACGCAATGTGTTTTCTCAGCCTTCGTCACGCGAACATTCCGTATGTGGAGAGCCAATGGTTATGGATCGCTATCCAGCGGCGAGTAATTGCATGTTGCAAACTCCTCAGAATTTCAGTCGCGTGAGCTCCCCGGTTTATCCGCAGATGCAGTTTAATAACCACGTTCAAATACCTCAGCCTAAATATGCTCAACAATATCCAGTTCCCAGGGTTCCAGGGTGCCCAACTGCATTCAGTGCTCAGCAATCATATGTACATACCAGTATATTCAAGACTCCTGGTGAGACTGGAATTATAAACATGCAGCAAGTCAATGCTTTACCGTCTCGCTAAAACTAGTCGCTAGTCATCTGGGTTTACATTTCGAACTATTCTTTATATTCTACGTATTTTCTCACATACCTCTATAATTTTATAAACATTTTTTAAAAGTTCTGTGAACTGCCATTACGTTAAGATTTTTTTTGTTAAGTTATATCATGTTAGTTTTAAGCGGTTGTTAGTCGTAACGTTTGAGACTAAACTTAGTTTGTAAGAATTATTTGCTGATCTCGTGTTGGTGCCAGGGTAATGGCGATATGAAAGCATTAAGAATTATTGTATTGTTAACAATTTTTATATGGACGTCACTGTCCTAATCTCGAACAAAATGTGATATTGTAAAGACTAAATATTTTTTTGCAAAAAGTGGAAAAAATGATTCTTGATGTTATCATCTTTTTGATTTTGTCATCTTAAAGTGGAAACTTTTTGTGAAACTCCTGCAATAAAAACATAAAATTGTACGGAGTTTTTTTTCTTAAAACAAAGAGAAGCTTCGGCATCAATTCAGAAATAAAAATAAATATATATATAAATATAATAAAAGTAAAAATACGTACACCTAAAGAACAAGTGTATTGTTTCTTTTTTTTTTCTGGGTACCCACCACCTGTTGCTACCACTATCTAGTTCAGCTATTATCAACCCATAGCTCTCAGTTAACAGTAACATAGTCTTACATGTACATGGTATCACACTGGTTCAGCTGAACCAGAGTGATACCATGTTCTCATCGAATGATTGACTTGACAGGAGCCAAACCTCTGATACAGGAGACTCATATAGGCGGTAATGCACTTGCGATTCGAGTTGCAGGTGCCTGCACATATGCTATAAAAGTAACATGACATCCCTGTACAGAAATCATGGTTGGTGGTAATTTCAGTCTTGTCCTCCAAAGTTGTAATTGCATCAGAAAATATTTAGTTTTAAAGAAAAATACTTACGAATTCCTAGCTCTTCTCTCATTACGCTGCAGGTAATGATGAGGCCGTGGCGGTATGTACGTGTCGTCATAGAGACTGGATTGATAGTCTGACACATCAGTACACTTCCACTCGTATTTCAATGCTGTTCTCAAGCCCCATTCGGTGACATTACCCTTAACACATTTATGCATTTTATTACGTTATATACATTTATTACATATGATATGTATATGACCAATTTTTTAGCATCAATTCAGCGCAGTAGTCACCAAATGCTGAAAAGTTCCCAAATGTATTTGCATTACGAAAATTGTGGGTTTGATACCAGCTGAGGCAAATTATTTTTGTAAGTCTTGGAATTAATGTACTTTTGACTAAGTATTAGTAATAGGTATATATTTGCTCATGGAAAATAGTTTTTTTTATAAAGATTAGATAGGATAAAATCCGTAGCTAATCCTCTGCAAGGTGTTTAAGAATACAAGAATAGAATAGATGGTGTTCTAAATACTCACAAAACATTTCATAAGCTCCGGTTGCGGGTAGAACTGATGCGGGGCTCTTTTGTAATAACGCTGTATAGGGCCGCACAGCGGTTTGGGCAAGTGGTTGTAAACTAGGTCATTAGTAGTGGCGTAGTTAGGGCACGCGTCATGGCTGTCGTGGCGAATCACTGACGGAACATTACCCTGGAGGCAAAATTGTAGTATTTGGATGAATTTTATTAGTCCTAGTGTTATTGTAACTGGAGGAACGCGTGTAATGTCCCTCCAACACAAAGGGAGGATTCTCCGATAGATCTAATCGATCTACTTTGGTTTTTAATTATTTTACTGAGAATGGTTTCTAGGTAAATGCATGTTCTATTTTGTAAATTTACATCATATGAGCGTCGCGGGCTACAACTAAATACTATACTAAATTAAAATTAAGTGAAACAATCTTCTATCTGAATTGCAACTCTGATATTCTCGTAGCAGGTGTAAGATTCAGCACCGACGGAGAAAGTGACGACTAAGAGACTTATTCAATAACAAATAAAATTCAACCATAAGCTCTTCAGAATACAACTGTATTTGATGCAACAAAATAAAATGACGGCAAGTGATGGTTGTCTTTTTTCAATCGTTACTGAATCAATCTCTCCGCCACCACTCCGTCCGTCGTCGCAGACTCTTAAGTATCACAATGTATATACCTGACTGCTGTTTAGTTTATTACTCCTATAATCATTCCTTCTTGTTTCTGGTTTTAATTTTTCATAATCTATGCGCTCTTCTGGTGGAAAATAGAAAGTACCAGTTTTTGGGCATTCGATTCTATTTTCAACCCAGTTTCCTGAAGTTTTAAAATCATTAATTTCTATACACAACTTGTAAGTTAGTTGTTTCAAAATCGTCCAAAGACTGCATTCCTTAAAATATGTATATGTACCATTTGAAAATATGTATACGGCAAGGGGACTCGACAAGCTGCTGAAGCGTTCCTAGGGTTCTACCCGTCTGTCTAAGTAGGCTGCCTTGTGATTTAATAATTTAGTGGGTAGATCAGCTCTCCGGTATTCTCATACACGCCCTTCGTTTCCCCCGCAAAAGGATTGTTGCAAAAAGCACTCCCCACATAAAAAAAGAAAGAGGTGCTATGGTGTACCTACCAATTTCTTTTTGTTGTGCGGAAATCCTCTCGAATTGTGGGTAAAACAAGCGGCACAGTAGTTAGGTCGCAGTCAAACCGACTAAAAATACGCCACAATCTCAGATACGGGTAAGGTAAGGTGAAACTAAAGTATGATCAATGTAATGCAATCAAACTGACCACGTCACTTGCAAATATAACATGTAGGTATGCAAGCCAACGAGCAGTTACCATCACAGATATTTAGCGGTCTTTAAGCTCTACCAAATAATTTGTGATAGTTATTAGAAATTAATACCATATTCTAATCTGTAAAAACATAAAAATACTGAATAAAACAAAAACCTCTACGCGAAAGGCCTTTATATTTCATGAAGATTATCTTGTTTAAGTACCTACGCATAATTAAATAAATGCTATAAAACATTTACTTAATTATACAAATACATTTATTTCATATCAAATAAACAAAAATCTTATTCTTATGTACTCACCGATGAGTACATTATTACTGTACTGAGGTGGATTTGTATAATTTTTAGCGATCGCTTCTAGCCGAGTTGGCGACTTTGGCCTTGTAAGCACTTCCATTATAAAAATAAAACTTTATAAATACAATTTATTGTTCAATAGCTTTATGGTATAAGTATTTAGTACCTATACGTAGTCTAGGTGTAGGTACTACATACGTATTTTCATAAAACTCCTATCACAGTGAATATATAACCATTCTATAGCAAAACTTTCATGATCTCTTATTTTGACTTTTGTTAGAATGACACAAACAAAGACAGTTTTCCTTTCATAACCAACGAGGTTTGATCTAAAACTATGGTATTGAATACGATTCACTTGTTTACGTCGTAGGTTTCGTAAATGATGAAGTATGTGATTTGTTTAAGAAAGAGCAGCTGTTCAAGAGTTGGAGCGATCTGAACTTATCGTGAAAGACCCTACCGAACAAATGAGCTAGGCTTAACTGGAGTGTTATCCTCACAAAAGGCTACTGTCAAGCGGTTGTTTCGATGTGCAGTGGTAGCGTGTGCGTCTGCTGTACTGAGATCTCGTATTTGATTTCCGCATATATAAGTATTTGTGCATTCCATCAATCAATCTAACTGCTTTCCTTTTACAAGCTCTGCTTGCTGAGTTTACATATATGGCGTTGTGTGTCTGACACGGGGCAACACTTTGTGTTATCCACCAATTACTTTCATGAGTCGAGTTAAGTTAGTTAAATGTTTTTTATCCGTTTATAGTAATAAAATCTATTATTTATAATTATTTCATGGAAGAGATACGCTTCGGCGTGACTGGGCTGACTCGATCGGAGTGATACCACGGCCTCACAGAAAACGCTTCTGCTGTGTTTCACAGTGTGAGTTAGGGTACCGGAGGCCCATACCCCAACAGCTCCCCCATCCCCCAAAGGCCGACAACGCACTTGTGATGCCTCTGGTGTTTCGGGTGTCCATGGGCGGCGGTAACTGCATACCATCAGGCGGTACGTCTGCTCGTTTGCCGTCTATTCCATATTTTTTTATTCCTATAGCAGTTATCTTTTGAAAAAATAAACTATTGCCATGTGAGTGATGTTCCTGGAGCCTAAATTGTTCTAAGAATGCAACAAATTATGGCTTATTACAACAATATTCATAATATAATAATATTTCACGAATCAACTATTATATTAATTTGTACTATAAACTCATGGTGATGTAAAAAGAAATAATAGCTAACTATAGTAGATTTGCGGCATGATGGTAGTGTATGCAACTTTTGATTCAGCAGTTACACTATTGATTGGATGTGATGTTTATACTTAATCCTAATCATTTGAGAGTAAATTGGCTATGACAAACTAAATAAGGGTTCTGTTTCATTCAAAGAAAGATGTTTAAAACAATATATATTTAGACAATTTTTTTTTCTTAACTTACTTAACATTATATATATTAGAAAAAACATACAAGAAATAGGCAGTTTTCAATATGATGTGAAATGATAAAAATATGGAAGAGATATAATAGGGACCGTCTTTCGGAATAACTAAAAACGATCTCCCTAGCTTTAAAGTTCTTTAGATGGTGTATGACACTGTGTATGATGGTGTATCACATGACCACAAACTCATTGTTCAAAATGAAATGCAGGCTTTCTTATCTTCATGTTGTACTGTATATGATGAAATGCAGGCTTTCTTATCTTCATGTTGTACTGTCTATGTCTTTTTACTATATTCTTCTTAAAGTTTGCAGTAAGGAGAGAGCATATTATTCATCAATAGCAGTCATGCATTTTGCTATTACTTTGTGGTATCAAAAATCTATTATAACTGGTCGGTCTCCATAGGTAAAACCACATTTGGTTTAGGCAGTGCCTGGAGTAATGCTGATAGTTGGCCCTCCATAGGACCAGCATTCTCAATTAGGCATTTAATATTCTTTTCAACTTTTAGTAAATCTTGATTGACTGATTCCATGCCCTGAAAAAAATATAAAATGATAAAATAAAAGGTTTTCTATCACCACTTATATGCATTCAAGCACCATAGTGACCCCATCTGATTTTCCCCTCTTACCAACTGGTATAGGCTAGGAAAGCTTAGAAAAAGCTAGGAAGATAAGTCATAAGAATATTAGAGTTTAAATAAATGGTAAGAAACATTGAGCCAATGTGACTGAAGAGATGGTTGTTTATTCTAGACTGCTAAAAATCGCAGCAACTCTTGAGAAGACGAAAGAACAAACTATATATTATTTAAAATATACATTACACAAATATACATTTTGCACAGTTGTTAATATATTTTTGTGTTCAGTTTATTATTTTATTAGAGATTTGTTTTGCTTATCTGGTTTTAAAAATTTTTAATATTAATAAATTTATATTTTAGTGTGTATGTGGAAAATAACTATGTTAAAGGTTTTTAATCTTACCTCTATCATGGAAATATATAAATGCTTAATATATCTGTCGCTATAACGAATAAACCCACTGACGTTGGATTCTGTATCGGAAGGTACGATCGACGCCATGATTTTGATTCTAATCGAAAACAAGTGAGAATTGAATTCTAAGTTTTCTTTGATTAAAATTATTAGCTTAGTCGGTTAAAAACTTTAAATATTTCAGACTGTTATGAAAATGAATTTAGAGGTGATCGTTTTTTAAGCAACCATGCCAGTACGACGGTATCCGATGTATCGGACATTGAAAAACAGATGCTCGCCAGTGTTACCAGAATATTTTTTTCTCGAATCGCCTCGCCGGAGCGCTCGTGTAGCCGCGAGCTAGCCCCATCATGGCGCACAGGTAGTTAAGGCGGGAAAGTTTAAATAAATTCCTGAGCTTATTATTGCTCTTATATTTATTAAATTCATACTATTATTTAACAATATTTTTTTTGTAATTAAGAGACAGTGAATTTCTAAAGATAGTATTATTTATGAATCTATGGAACTTTTAATATAACCTTTATATAGAAAAATTGATAATAAAATATAAATAAATAATATAGCCAAATCGGCTACCTGTAGCCAGCAGATAAAATAATATCGCCGCGCGGTAAGGGAGCGCTAAATAGCCCCATCTGGCAGCACTGATGCTCGTAATATCCGATGCTTCACCGAATGCGAACGAGCGAGAAAACGATGGAGCGATGACAAGTCGAAGCATCGATGAATCACTCGCTCACTCCTTTTTTGTTAATATATTTGAATAATGTAAGTTACTTAGAAAAATTCACTCCAGTATTGTATAAGGTTTATTTTGAAAAATAAAGTTATGTTTATGTTTACGTTTATATACCAGCAGAAGTCGTAATGTTGAATTTCGTATCTTAATAATACTATACATTAAGTATTCAATAATTTCATTATGGCATCGTTAACGAGTACTTATGTAATATTTATAGCTGGCAACTAATTTTGCCAAATCGGAAATCGCATAATAATCGATGCTAGAAAAAACGATGTCGGCATCGGATGCGGTTTACTAATTAGCGATGCGCTTCGATGACAAAATTTAACGAAATCGCCCATCTCTTTTCTACGCCAAGCGATTTATTGACGACACACGAGAAAAAAACACTGATTTGAATTTTTAAGCTAAAAATTTACTTCTTTAAAAGTGGAACGCTCGTAGTTGACATTTGATCCTATATTTTGAAACTTAGGCAGCTTAAGACAGGTGTGAAAAAAAACGGAAAAATCATCACAATTTATTAATGAAAAAATATCTTACATTGTGTGTATAATTCAGTTGAGAAACATAATTATTAATTCAAAGTCATCTGAAAATAAATTGTTATTCTGTTTTTGAACGTTTTAAAATGTCAATGTCATCCGCTGCGGAAAGAATCGCTGCATTGGAGAAAAGCCAATTTTTTTCGAAAATCGGTCTGAAAATCATTAATTCCACTTTTTGCGCAAAATATTCGAAACGTTATTGCTAAATAGTGTGTGTGGTGTTGCAAAAACATTTTCTTTCTGTCATTTCTTTTAGTTTTCTTGTCTGTGGTGGAAGAGGTTTTTGTTTATATTGCAAAGTTATTGATTGCAGCTTAAACGAAGAAAATGAATATTATTAAGAAGCTAAATGTATCTTTAATAATTATATTAATTTTAATTTATCTCCAAACTCACGGTACCATAAACGTTACTATAAATACATCACAAACCACTGGCTCATAATTATTAAAATATTTAATGTAATATTTAGATTTATTTGAATAAGATTTTAGCTTGATTACATAGGCACTAAGTAACTAAACCCTCAAAATAATGTTTCATACATTTTTTTATGAGGTGTCAAAAATGATATCAACAAAAACATTTAACAAAATGTTTTTGAGGTAAAAAAATATTGCATAATTCAAAAAATCTTTTTCTTTTAAGACATGCAGATTTCAAATATTTTCTCAGCCATATTCAATTTATTTAATGGTCTGATATTTTATCTTTAAGAAGTCTTAAAGATAAAATAAATATTAAAGATAAAATATGGGGAAGGAATAAGTATTCCGTCCCCATATTTAACAAAATCAGATTTTTATGTTCTTTTTCAATTAATAAAATCCATCATAAAACTCAACTGGGCTCAAAATTAATGTCTCTTTGTTTGATTAAAAAAACTGTAAACTATGCTTACAAATTCTTATACCAACTCATAAAATTTACATATGTCGGAAGTCACAATGCGCTACTGTGAACTGCAATTACCATTCTCCAAATCTTTTGATATATTTAATTGAAACATCAGTTTCAGTGGTCTTCAAACCACCATTTTTATTATAGTAGCATTTTGTAAGAAATCAGCAATCAGTATGTTTAAATTACAAGCTATAGGTCCCAATGAACATAATTTGTACAAGAATCCTTACAACTGATATAAGTGGTCAAGTGAACACTTGTAGTGATTTTGCAGAGAGTTGAATAGGACGAATTAGACAGTAACTGTCAACAGGCGCCAGTCGGGCTGGCGTCGCGACGTCGCCGGCTGTCGACGTCTAGCCCCTCGCCCCCCCCGTCATCGACGTTTGGATACGAATACTGTAGTCATCTCAGTATTAAATAACAACCCTCACCATATTCTTGTATGTATTCTTGTATCTCTTATCTACCCTTATCTCACTTCCATACTCTTCTTCTTTATCTTCCACTACAATCTATTTAGTTATAATTTTTCATCTCAATTGTTTTATTTATTTCTATTCTTTACAACTTTTAACTTGTTATATGTCTATAGGATTTAAAGTTATATTTTCGAAAACATTGCAGTAGAAATGTGTAGTTAAGTTGCGTATACAGTGGAGTCATGTCTGAGTGTCATGACGAGGATTCTCCCGTGAAAGACGACATACAGACTGACAACAATGACGATACAGTGGCGGAGAACAATTGTTGTGAAGTGGCAGAGGAACCCAGTGCCAATACATCCAAAGATGATGAAACCAGTGCCATAAATAAAGAATCGTTAAACAGCGAGGTGGATGAGAAGGGTGAATTGTACGGTGCCAAAGCTACGTTAAGTTGGACGATAGAAGGATCGCAATTCAAAGTGTCATGGAGTCTACCGGAAGGGACAACGTCGACGGCGGACTATGTTGCTCTATATTGCACAGGTGAGTGACCCATATTGTCTGTTTTCATGATTTTCTTTGATAATGATTGTTGTTCTGACCACAATCTTGTATCTAACTTTTAATATCTGTAGTACCTATACAAAAGTTACGGAAAAACACGGCACTACAAACTACTCTTGTACTTAGAAGTATAAGAGTAGTACGTTATTAATCAAGTTCTTGCTACAATTTTAGAATAATTGAAAAACGAGTGAAAATTTTAAGCCCGTTGAAAATATAAAAGACTAAAATATGAAAAGCTTTTTAAAAAACAGAATCACACGTCATAAAAAAGTAGCCGTTAAATGTAGAATATACATATAGTATCTTCAAAAATTAAAAGCATTCACTTCATATAAGTTACGTAAACTTATAGCGAACTTGGCGATTTAGCGATGCGGGGCATTTGTTTGTAAAATTTAGTGACTCACCTGACCAAACTCAACGGGGTATCCTAATCTGTCGACGATGCTCATAATATAAACATCAAAGAATTAACAAAAAAATCAACGACAAGAGAAAAAAGTAAGAAGCTTTTAACTAAAATATTATAGGGGCGTTGACAAAACGACGGATCTTTCTTTATTTAAAAAAAAATCATTATGTCTATATCTTTGGAGTCAATTTCAAATTATTTTGGTACATGTGTTTTTTTAAACTACTGGTTTCCCAGTGGTCGAAATCGACCACTGGTTGTTTTTTTGAGTTTGATTTTTTTTCTCGATTGACTTTCTGGTCTCCTCCTTCATATAAACTAATTGTGCCAAATTTCATACTACACCGTAGGCATAATTTTCGTAAAATTGGTTACAAAGTTTTTATTCTCTTATTAATACATATATATAGAAAAAAGTATAGATTACCGTCCACGTAAGTAGATTTGAATTATAAAAGGCTAATTAGAGCCTCTAATGATTCACAGAGAAGTCATAAAAAGCAGATAGGTTTCATCCTCAACCAAAGTAAATGTCAAAGCGATATTATCGCTGCCGCAGCCGCGCCCTTTAGCTAGTTAGAAATAAACTAATAATTATATGGTAGTGTTTGTCTGCCGCAGTCAGTTTATTTGCACACGTCGGCCCACCATACGTGGTTTCATGTCATGCAAACCGACAGAAAAGCAAACATGGCGTTTACAATACTTAAAGGCATTCATTGCAAAATAACAAAATATATAATAAACCACCTACAGAACGACTTGTGTGCCAAGGCGCTCAAGTTTTATTCTGATAGGCCTGTTGGTCTAGAGGTTAGTGATCCTAACCGCTAAACCAGTTGTCGTGGGTTCGATTCCCATGTAAGACAAATCATTGTATGATAAGCACGATCGTAATTTTTTCTGCATCACATCACCAGTCGTCGTGGGTTCAATTCCCATGTAAGACAAATCATTGTGTGATAAGTACGATCGTTATTTGTTCTGCAACACATCACATCTTTAAAATAATCCATGCTGGATATAGACTTCCTGTTATAAATTATTTTTTGAACTAGCTGACCCGGCGATATTCGTACCGCATATTCATTTTCGTGTTTTTTTTTCTGTTTCTTTTTTTCTGATTCACGGAAAAACTTATTTTATGAAGCCCAGCCAAGCCAAAAAAATATAACACCTCCGGTTTTTATTCTATACAAACCTCGTCCTGACAATGAGAAACACATAAAAAAAGAATTGTCCAATTTGGTGCAGTCGATCGAAAGTAATGCGCGTATGTACATTTTCGTAATTAATTTTTATTTATGTAGATAGATTTGGTTCACCGACAATTGAATATACTGATACTAATAGATATACATTCAATGAAGTTATAGCCAAGTGTAACAATTTCTTATAGGTAAGCACATCATGCACTAATAATTTGTTATTCTTGTTTTGTATATGGGTGTAATTTATGTACCACTAGCTTTTGTGTGTCAGTTATCACGGTATATTATAGTTAGCCTATGTTCTTCCTCAAGAATCAAAGTTTCTCCATTTAAAACGATGCAGCGAATTAGCCATGGAAGCGTAACAAACAAGAGTTACTTTCGACTTTAAAATATTAAAATGGATTCTGGAAATATGGATAATAAATAATAAATATTTTCGGACATTTTTAACACACAACGCCATCTAGCCCCAAACTAAGCAGAGCTTGTACTATGGGTACTAGACAACTGATATTATTACATATATACGCATTTTTTTTGTAAATACATACATATTATACATAGAAAACACCCAAACTCCGAAACAAATATTTGCAGATCATACAAACATTTGGTCCGACCCAGGATTCGAACCCGAGACCCCATGGACAGCAGTCGCGTACGCTACCACTGCGCCACCGAGGCAGTTTAAAATGGATATGTATGTTCATTAGAGTAGAAACTGCGCCTAGTTTAGGATTAACGGTCGTATGGGTGATGTGTTTAATTTTACTATTATTCCTACAGGTAGCAGAGTCTTATTTAGATTATAACCTACAAGTACGTTTAAGTTTGCATATTATTACTTACACTAACACACATGAATGGCATGCTTTTAAAGGAATATTAATTACTAGTAATAGTTCGTTACAATGGCGCGTATGTACTACATTTAATTAACTTTGAGTATGATGATATCAGAGGTGTTCCGTACAAAAAAATCTTGATAATTTCCTTATATGGTTCACCTCCACATTGAATTGATTTTGTTTTGTTTTTTTAAGGCAACCCTTTCGGGCCGTTGCCCTCCAGGATTTATCGGAATCGGACCGACTATAACTAGATGATGTGCCACTTTGTGCCTGAGATAGGAGGAATCCAAGAACAACTAAAATTCTTTTACTCATCATAACGTTATATATGTATATATAATTGTTATTCAAATACAATGAATGCTATTAATGAATAAGACATAGCTGAGAAGATGTTGATGATACAAATTCTGTTTTGAACCGACTTCAAAGGAGGAGGAGGTTCTCAACTCGATTGTTTTTTTGTTACAATATTACTTACAACAAATATTGTCTCTCTTATATGATAAGATGTAACATATATAATTTTCGGAACAATCTAACCGATTATCAAGTTTTTTTAAATGTATGTTAACATCTAGTACCTTATGAAGAATTCATGAAAATATGGTTGAAGTATGAGAAAAAGTAGTATGACTTTGCAGGTAGGTAGAAACAACTTTGAGGACGAGATGAACAGAAGAGTCCAGCTGGGTTGGGCAGCGTTTGGGAAACTGCGTCGGGTCTTCTCATTTTCGATCCCACAGTGCCTAAAGACGAAAGTCTTCAATGCGTGCGTCCTACCCGTAATGACATACGGAGCCGAAACGTTGACACTTACGGTTCGACTGGTCCATAAGTTCAAAGTCGCTCAGCGTGCTATGGAGAGGGCTATGCACGGCGTTTCTCTAAGGGATCGTATCAGAAACGAGGTGATCCGATAAAGAACCAGGGTCATCGACGTTGCCCACAGGATTAGCAAGCTGAAGTGGCAGTGGGCTGGCCACATTTGCCGAAGAACCGATAACCGTTGGGGTAAACGAGTTCTTGAGTGGAGACCGCGTCTCGGCAAACGTAGTGTAGGACGTCCACAGGCCAGGTGGAGCGATGATTTGCGCGGGACGCTGATGATGATGAGAAAAAGATAGAAAAACGAAAATGGGCAAAAAAGGTTCCTTTGAAAGTTTAAAATAAAATAGTAGTTACAGAGTGGTGCCCTTTAGATAGATTTCTATACTGTCAGGGAATCTATAACTTTCTACTCGAATACCAAACATGAGTTACCCGCTTGGCCAACCATACGGCAGTTACTATTAGTTATTACTACTCGTACATTGAAATTTGCAGTCAACCCGCTATAGTCGAGCCGTAACGTCGAAACCTAATGCTATGTACGATGTTCATAGCTAAAAAAAATATAGGAATAACGATTTATTAGCATGTAAAGCATTCAAGATGACTGTATTTGTATGACCTTATACCTTAAAAAGAAATCGGATATAGCCGAGCTCTTATAATAGATCCATATGGATCGAAGAACCGTGTGGCTTGTCATACAACTCCGGGATCCGAATTATAGAAAAACTTTAATTTAAGTATGCAGTTGCAACAAGCACCGAGTTAAAACAAAAAAACGAGATTGATAAAATATCGACTAATATCATACCTAATCTAGCCTAACATTCGTTATTAGGTAGAAGAAAGTAGTGGCTAGATACAGGTAGGCTAATTACATAAGTGTATGGATGTCAACTTCGATTACCTACGATCCCTCTAAAACTGACCAAAGCAGTTGAAAGCAAGGGGCTAGTAACGGAGGTCTATGATATCGAAGATACGAATACGAGAAGAGAAACGCAAGTATAAAAACAACACAAGATGGAGATCACGATATCACGATTTAAAACTGGTACCTAAAATCCTACTCTTGTACTTCTAAGTACTATATATTTCTCCTGTCAAATGTGTACTACTAACATCTCTAAAACTCACTCTTTATACACGGCCGTATGATCCCAAATTAAGCAAGTTTTTGTGATAACCAGACAACGACTGGGCCGGCTCGACCGGAGTGATACCACGTCCTCACAGAAAATCGGTGTAAAACAACGCTTGTGCGTGTTTCACCGAGTGGATGAGGCCGGAGGCCCATATCTCTATACTTCTCTCCATCTTGCTCTCCCCATCCCCCGAAGGTCGGCAACGCAGTTGTGACCCCTCTGGTTTTGCGGATGTCCATGGGCGGCGGTAATAGCTTTATCGTTTGCCCACTATTCTATAAACATGTAAATTTCTCAATACCTACAGTTCCCACGTATATAATCAATTTGATTAAGAATACATTATCTTGTTCATCACATAATGCTATATCATTCACCTCTGACTATGTATTAAAGAGCTGACTGCACGGATAACGCAGTGTGTTTTAATCGATCATTTTATTGATACTACTGAGTTGAGTTTTGTGGGTTTCTAATACACACATACACAAATAGTTGCTCTAAGTCTGGATGGACTTTATGTTCGTTATTTCAAAATGTACGTATAAAAATCGGACTAATTGATACTAATATCGATCTGTCTGTTACGGCTAAACTGATACACAGATTTAAATTTTCGCATAAAGATACTTTTATTATTCAGGAACGTCATAGGCGATAAATGATTCTTGTTGCGATGCAATGCTAGTTTATAATAAGACTTTTATCCAGTACTTTGAATGTCTGTTTGATTTGAAGCATCGCGTGGTATTATAACAGTACATAGTGCTTACAACGGCACTGGATTCTCATGATATTAATTGACAACAGGAAGCCCGGTGAGTTCCACCCTCATGTCGATAGTATCTTGTGGGAAGTTTATGTGTTTTTATGGTCGACCATGGTCAAATTATCCTATCCATAAACGGCGTAGTTAGTATAACTCTTACGTGATTAATGGTGTCGTTATTGCTTTTGTAATTTATGTTAAGGCGCGATGCGTTTTATGCAAGTTTATTGGTTTGTGAACTAACTATTAGCATTTAGTAATATAGTTTATATGTAATAGTGGAATACGGTATTTACTCCATGAATAAAAAAAAAACATAACCTTAAGGCAGAAGATGAAGAAGCACTAGTATTATAGAATTCTACCAGGAATGAGAATTAAAAGATTTTAAATCTATGATAGTTGTACTCAAATGATCGTTTTTTTTATCTACTTATAGAATGTCCGTTGCATTCTAAGAAGATCGGGGCTTAAAAGAGACGACAATTCCAAAGTTTGTTTTCACTTTGC
The DNA here is from genome assembly GCA_003709505.1 of Hyphantria cunea. Taxonomy (NCBI): domain Eukaryota; kingdom Metazoa; phylum Arthropoda; class Insecta; order Lepidoptera; family Erebidae; genus Hyphantria; species Hyphantria cunea. Next base: position 593,255 of record PKRV01001141.1, read on the forward strand.
TTCCCAGGGCTAGACCAGTTACGGAAGGTCTCTGGTCAAAAAAAGTTTAAAAAGTGTTCATGTATCAATCGCAGAATAAAGGATTTCATTTCATATAGATTTCCTTATTTCGCAAATTTGACGAAGAGTCGAGTTCCATATTCGACTTTTCGTCAAATTTGCGTAATTAGGAAATCTTAAAATTATAATCAAGAATGTATTGTTCTGTGTATCATCTTTTATAAACGTAGTGTCTCACCCTTCATCATTATCATCTCAGCCGGAAGATGTTTACTGCTGGAAAAAGGTTTTCGATTAATACTCTCCATAAGAAAGGGTCTTGTGAAGTCTTGTGCTCTTTTTTTAGGAAAATTGTAATACTTTGTGATTGTGTTAACATGACGTCATGGTCATCATTTTGATCACGTTACATACTCAAGTGAAAAATAATAATAATAACATAACTTATCGGTTGGTTTTTGTTGGCTTAGAATCTATGCACAATATTTTTTAAATTACAAGTAGCTTTACTATAGTTATCCATAAAAAAAAGTCCAATCCATAGAAAATATTTTCAGTTTAAATATAGAACGCAATCGGCAGTGCAATATAAATTGCAGTCGAGTTTATCAATGGTTTTAAAAATAACACAGATACTGCTCGCAGTGACAGCACAGTATAGTCGGTTTCTTTACATGTACATATTGTGAGTAAAGGACTATCACAGCTATTTAAATCATCTCTAGTGAGGATACCTTTTAAAACTAGCTACTGATAAGAAGATTTAGAAACTTGTCTAATTGGAAAACTTGTTATGGACTTACAAATTCAATCCAGTCTTATATTCAACCTCCGACACAAAAACGACAAAAACGACGGGGTGTTATAAATTTGACGTCGATGTGTGTGTGCGTGTGTCTGTCTGTGGCATCTTAGCTCCCGTGGGTGTGATTTCGTGTTTATATATAAACTGAGACCATCTTTTAAGTGCTTAATATTAAATCTACCAACAGAGTTATATCTAGATCAGTATATGACCTTTCCTATTCCTCTTATAAAACCTGATGATTAAATTATTGTTTGATCGTGGAACTCGATTTTCCTTAACCTTGTTGCCTAATGTAGTCGCATGCGCGATCTAATGTTTCAGATCCTTTATTGTCCATAATTATATATTGAAAATGTTTAACAATGTATAAATTCGCTGACATTTAATTTCCTTATTCGATATATAAAGTTGTCATGTTAATTAATGTATCCGCTGGCGCCGACAGGTCATCGTGCGTCGTCTTGGAGATGAATACGTGCGTTCATGTTTGTATTCATTATCGGCGCTCACAGGTAGAGTATTCGCCGAAATATTTTCGAGTTATTCTGTGAAAATATTATATCAGAAACGAATTAAGATTACAGCCTTTCTGGCAATTCATAGACACGTGTAAGGGTGTGTTTTTTTCACAACAATAAATCCAAGGTTTGTAGGCAAGTACTTTGGTTTAAAACCGGATTTGGTTTGAATTTATATTATTACAATTTTTTTTATTTGAAAAACTGTCAAAGTTACTCTACTGCAAACTACTACTACGAAATCTGATGGAAAGCATGAACCGAATCTAAGAGTGGACTGGTTAAACTGTAACAATGGCGCAGTATGGTGACCTACAATATCGCGGCCTATTGATATACTTCTGTATCATTGAGCCTCTAGTCTTACACTCATCAATGAAACACGACAGCACGAATGCTGTTTTCTTAAGTTGGTTTTCTGTGCGGTCGAGTCGGCACGTTCGTGCTGAAATCACATGGCTTTACCGCCATGGATTTATTCTAACGATGAAGATAAACAATTTGTTACTCTAATTATCCGTGGAAGAGCCACGCTTCATCACAAGTGGAACGACTCCATCGGAACGATATCAGGGCCTCACAGTAAACTGTTGGAAAGCAATTCTTTCGTTGCGTTGGCATCACATTTGTGACTCTTTAGTTCAGCGGTACATTCTCGGCGGTAGTAACTTAACATCAGGGTACGCCTCTGCTGGTTTGCCTACCTATACCAGAAAACATAATAACTAATATTAAACAGGCATGCAAAGATGAGTGTGCTTGTTTCGATTTCAGACCTATTTAAAATTTGGCACACATGAATGTTGTTCTTAGCTCTAAGGTATCAATAACATCTATAGAATTAAAAACACATTAGAGTTTGCAAAACTTTTCCAATGAAATCTTTATTATTTACGTTTTTTTTTTAATTAAGCTCCCGATATAAAAATGGTGAAGTCTTAAGTACAATTAAGAAACACGTTGTCCGGGAGTAACTGAAGGTCAAGGAAACAAAAAATATTGAGTTAGTTCATTGGCTCCTTAAATGCGGATGCCGTCATCGTTTTTATGATAATAATATATCATGACCCTTTAAACAGACACATAATTTTCAACTAAACATTGCGTCGAATTTTCTGCGTTCATCGATACGACTCGAGAATGTTAATGCAGTCTTCAGCGTATAAAAAACAGTATTGCAATGTACATAAGTGAAGAAACGCAGGGCACGTGCGGTACAAGCCACGTTGTTACATCAACCGCTTGTGTTCCGTACTTAGAGCCTTTCACCGGCACTGTTGTTTGTAATGTTCTTGCTTGCGAAGTCATTATTGCTGTAAATCCGCCGGTGGCGCAACGGGATCCAATTTCAACTCACCGTTTTATACTTAGCGGTTTTATTAGCGATACGACGAAAAACTATTGCCATCCATATTATAGTCGCGAAAGCCTGCAGTTATGGCCACTTTTGTCTTTGAAATATTTTTCTGAAATCTTAAAAATATACCCTCGGTAACACAAATGCACTCGAATTTCACCTGACTTTCGCCGGTTCTACACTTTCGTTAACGTGCCAGGTCGCTATTGCAATTGCACGTACGACCGGTCGTGTTGCAAAAGGTTGTAATTGTATATTCATTATTGTGTGCAATAAAGGTCCCCAAATACGATCTTCGTTGTTCTGAACAAAACCGGTATTTTCGAAAGTCATTGAATGCCAAGGAAATGGTCACTCACGACTCGAATTCTGAGTTGTGAATCGTGGAGTGCACGTAGCAATAGGCCGCCGCAGGTCATCACGCTCTCGTGGTAATCGCATGAATGAGCCTATGGGTCAGGCCCCGCGCGTTCCGTGCCCCGCCACTGGATTTGTGAATGAAGCCCCCACCGGCGCGTGCCGCGGTCTTGCCGCTGTTGCTCAGTCGCGCCGTCGCTGAACGCGCAAACACGCGAGCGCTCAGCGCATGATTGTATACTACATTTTGACGTTTTACAATTTTAAAGCGTACGTATATTTCTGTGTTTAAAGTTCGATTGACAGCTGACGATAAAGTGAATACTACTTTCCTGTTGTTTGTTCTTCAGTGTGAGTTTCGCAGTGAGATACAAACCCCTGTTACTGTAAGAAAGCCAGCTATCGGGAAAGCCGCCAACGGTAGACATAGTTTGACTTATACGGTGAGTAAGTCGTTACGAATATTTCTTTCATTCACTTCGAATGCTAGGCTACCGCTTTATAGTGACACGTTGGCTAGGCTTATTGAACGATACATATGATAGTGGGCCGGATTAGTAGGTGGTAGGCCCACGTAACTATTATTTGTAGGTGTAATAAGTGATCGAGCCTTCTTGATATCTAGCAGAATTAAATCATTAAACATGTATATATGTATCTATTCTAATTAAATATTAACTACATTACTGCTGAAAGTAGAAACCTATACTAAATAACCATAAATGTATTTATTCATTCATATTATTCGTCCATTTGTAACAAGTAGAACAGGCCTCTAATAGCTTTCCTGTAATTAAGCACTTATCATGAACATTCAGATACATCCGGAATAGATACTTCTCACAAGTCCTAAGGAAATTGTATTCTTTCGTTTCAATTTAAATATTTAACATTTTATTCTCTTGCTTGTCGTGCTTGATGCCGTTAAACTATTTAACCAAATATGTACATATATCTAATCTCCTTGAATTCTATCAAAATAACTTAAAGTATTTTACTTTAGGTTATTTTGATAGAATTCAAGGAGACAGATTGGTTATGTTATTGGCAAAAAATGGTCAGATTAGGCGCCGCTCAACACAATAGAGCATTTAATAAGGCGCTATGCAACCCCTACCTGTGCTTCTCTTGCTAAATTTTTGTCGCCACTCACCTTGTTGGCGAATTGGCGAGCCCCTATTGTTTGGTGAACCGATCAATATCATTTGATCGGTTCCGGTATGACACTGTTTAACGATTTACCTTCCATTGGTTACAATTAAACATTTACAACGAGGACAACGATTTTTCGCTTTAATATATCTCAGCATATTACCTTGCCTAAAACAAGGAACGTGACGATATATTTTATTATGTGGAAACACGTAAATAGCAGTCCGGGGACTAATAAATTCACCATCCATCATGAGCCCACCAGCGGATATTAAATTGACACGCCTCACTCCGTCCACTCCTTCATTTCATCCCATCATAAAAGTATTTGCTACATGTGTTTTTAACTCATTGCTTATTACTGGCATGTAGAAAGTGCTTATTACTGAAGGTCAATCTAGTTTATACATAAAAGCGGATAGCCTGGCGTTATTACGGCAGCGAGATCATCTCCGTAATTAAGTCTCAATTGAACAGGAAGTTGATCGACGGCCGTCTGTTATCTGTGGATTATGAAGTGTCTTATCTGCGACAAGAATTTCTACAGTGCATGTTGTGGCATAATTAATCGTCGGCATTTTCGTTTTGGTTGCTCGTTCTAAGAGAACTGGTGTTAAATAATGCAAGAATCACAGATAAAGATTAAAAGTTAATTTAGTTATGGTTTTAGTCGTAATTAACCGTGCAATGTAAGTTTAAACCAGTAACATTAATTAACAGCTCTTAAAGCCCTCGTTGATGTTCATAGGAAATTAAATCAAGACATCCTCTTCACTCTTAACAGTCAGCTTTGTATTAGGTATGTATATGCCGCAAATAAACTTTCAAGTAATCATTAAACCTCATTCACGCTGTAACGAGGATATACTTATATGCTTATCAGGTTAAACGAGAAGACAAAAAAGTAGGCTAGGATACCCTTTAATTCTTGATTGTGTTTCCTGCGAGCATTTTTCCCAATTTATGTTAGGATCGGCTTTGAGTCTACTAGGATATAGATACTATATTGTTAAGGGACTGTCGTCAGACCATAACCCAAGCATTGGCGATATGGAAGTTCTGTAGAGAGACCGGTTTTGCCAAAGATGTTCGTATGGCAATTGGATCCGAAGCACGAAAGAAAATCAATGGCCTATGGTGGCCTAATGTTCCACAATCATTCTGTCACCTTCTGCTTATGCTTTCCATCGGGCAGAGTAGAGTCACTTTGGCAAGCCCATACATATAAAAAGAGTTGGCAATCATAAGGACTGCCGATGGAAGTGAAAACCTATAACTTAGAATGTTATTTGTAATATTAATGTGTAAAATTAGAAGTTTTATAATGTTTAAATTAAAATTATCAACATCACATATTAGCATGTCGGTGACGCGAACCCATAAGATTCTACTCTACCAAAAAGTGCTCAACGCGGCCAAAAAAGCTTTGACTTTGAAAATGTCATGTCAGTATTTCGATTGACATCAGCATCCTGGCGACGCGAAGTTATAAGATTTTCTTCTATCAAAAAGTGCCCAACGTGGTTTCCACTTAAAAAAAATTCAAAAAAGTATTTTAAGTGTGGCACACCCGATCTCTACTGCAAATTTTCGACACTCGTAAGGGAATTAAAACCTACAGGGTACTTCATATGAACTCAGAATCTTGAAATTTGGTACGAAGCAATGTCTTATAGCACAGATAAAGGAAAAATTACGAAAAGCATTCATTTTTAGTTACATCAAATTATATACATACGGGTTTGTACGAAACTCATGGTGCGCGAGTCCGACTCGCACTTGCCCGGGTTTTATAGATAATACTTAGCAAAATCTTACTTTTAATTAAGCGTATCTGAAAAAGTTAGTTTGAATAGATAGTAGATTGTTTTTTTTTGTATTCATTGAGGGAAGTAATAAAAATATCACGCAAATACCCTTAAGTTTCATGCAGTAATTATAATCGTAATTAAAACTCCGCGAGGGAACTAGTCGTGAGTGCTTTAAAGCTTTAAGAATTCAGAAGTAAAACTCTAATAAAGTCTAGTATCTCGGTATTTATAATAAAATGTAACTGTAGTTCTTAGCCAAAATACAATAAGTTAATTTTTCAAAGATTTCATTGAACTTTGCGATATCGCTATTGTCATTGTATGCTACGAAAGATTCTCAAGATGTTTGAACAGCAATTCTAACTGCCATTATTTAATTGTTGTATTGTGACAAGTAAGTCAAAGAAACTGTGAGATTATTTCTCACGGTACAAGCCCGCCAAAGAAAACTGCTTGAGGTCTCGCTTTTTGCCCGAATCTTGGCCGGTGATTGGACTTTTAATTATGTTTCTTTGTTGAAATTTTGACATTCGTTACTCATAATAAAATTGTCCCCGACACTCTCATAATGAATGTCCTGTGGATTTGGATGACAGCTTTACAGAAAGCAGACGTTTAGCAATTATTCGATGGATCCTCTCTTTAATTTTGGGAATTTGCGGTGGTGATTTTGATTAGGTGGTCCGTCTGTTCATTGGCCTTTTATACCAATAAAATGGCTCAGTGATACTTAAGCGCACAATTATATGTACACATTATCTTAGTATTATGTGTTATCTATCATATATCTGGTGGATTCTCAAACAAGTCAAAGCAAATTATATCTCGACACGTCGTAAAGCCATTTACTTCACACTTGGAGAACTGAGCATTGTTGCCGAGTGAAAAACACAGAGAGGAAACGATAAATTATGTTCGAAGTTTATACGATCGGCCGGTAATGGGCTATGAGCTTGCGATCGTTGCGCTCGCGCACCATCACACTAAGCCTCTCAAGGAATTGTTCTGTTTTAAACTGTAGACGCCAGTTATTTTAATAATATCAGAAAATTCCAATGGCATGATGATAGTTCATTCATGGTAATAACACTACCTTATTCTCACGTTTTTATGTATCCTTTAATGTATGTAAGTTTCTTTGACTCAAACTGCTAAGAACTTAAATTAAATGTGTTTGAAATTGTGAGATAGCAATAAAGCTATTTAAATGTACTTATAAATTTTAGTTCCGTTTGAAACAGCCCTTGACAGAGGGTGGTTCCCGGTACGAAAACGGAAGTAGCATACGCCTACCATACCTTGCTGTGTAATTGGCGGCACGGGCTTCATTTCCGCTTTCTCTCAAGAAACAACTAATAATAGCACACGGTATTTTATTTCTTTTAACATTTGAACCAAATCAGTGTGTTAGGGGTTATTATAAACACCAAATTCACATTACTTACTCTGATTATATAATATTATAATTGGACTACATGGTAATAGATTTTTAAGATTACATTTACTTGCTGGAAGCTTATCAAGTCATCTTATCTTCAGGATAATTTATTTTTAACGTAAAATAAAAAATGTAGGAATAGGATTTTCGTTTCGTTTTCGTGTCGTTTCGTTATTGATATATATTATTTCATACTTGAACTATGTACACATTTGTCCCAAATTACTACCACATTACGTAATGGTATTTTTATACCGAATTTATTTGTAGATCCATAGCTTTTGACCTATTTTAAATTCACAACAATGTTGGAGTTTGGGCACGTGGATTTACTCCAGCTGGATACAGACAATTTTGGCGACTGGGCAATTACGCTCCGAAAATAAATAGAGCTCTCATTAGGAAATGTTCCGTCTGTTTGGAGCACACGGTGCCCATATGGGACGTGCAATGAATACAATTACTCTCCTGTCTTCCACTTATGGATGTAATTGTGTGCTTAGCAAGTTTCATTGTCCTGTACCATTGGCGGCTCAGGAGTTAAGTAGCAGGAGTAACCAAGGACGGATACCTTTGGTGTGAAATCCGGTCAATGAAGTCACGTATTTTGATATGTATGTGATGATATTATTGATGGTGATATTATATTCTTAACACCTCAGATTTCGCGCTGCTCTATAGCTTCCCAACAGTTTTTATATCCTATTACCATTCAAAAGATTAGTGAAGGGTGGAGGTGCTAATGCATGTGTATACGCACATCCGGTCCGACAGGGTCCGTTAATTGGTCCGCGTAAAAGGGATATCGTGTAGAGTACCCCGCGCCCCTTGCCCCGGTTTCCTGTGTCGCGACATCACTCGACGACAGCCAAGATCGTGAGTCTGTTGCTTTAAAGAAATCTACCTTAAAAGGTTGTTTGTCCAATTAAATGTTGGCATATCACCCCCTGCCGAGTTTTGTCTTCTTTTCATGTTCAGTCACGACTCCTTACAGGCTGTCGTTTAAATTATTGCCATGAATTAATGTTGCGCTGTTCAATATCACGGATGTTATTGTTTTTAATATGTTACAATCTAAATTACTAATGAGTGTGTCTGGAACGTTTTCTTCGGGTGTACTGTAGTTTGAATTTATAACAGTCATCATGTTCTTAAAGTGTTTTTGTGTCCTGTTTGTGGACGTTCAAGTTTTTACAAATTTTTTGTGCTCCATTAATGAACAAGTCCGCTTAATTGTCTTTAAAATTATTATTTTGTTTTTGTTACATTGATTTCTTGTAGCGTAGGTGCAAATAATCAACGCAGGTATTATTACACACTCGTTAATATAAATCTTAATAACGAGCGATTTCGTTTGAAAGATTTTTATGCATTAAGACAAATTGTCGCTTAAGATGTAGAGATAAGTCTGAGCTAATTTTTTATTATATCCGTAATATCTTCACTTCCCACGAGGAGTCTTTGTTTAGCCTGTGGAACGGTCAAAATACATGTATATTTTTATGAAGCATGTAATCTGAAAAGACGCGTTTTCCCATGACGAACACTTGGACTGTGACTCGTATGTGATTTCATGCAACCATTAATGTCTGTGTTCACTTTACCATGGAACTTTTAAACTTTAGTTGTATTTTTGAATGAAATTACAGAGTTGTGGCTTATACAAAATGCCTCAACATATTCGATGTAGGTTTCTAACATTTTCCTCAATATTTAGGCAGTAAAAGTTTACGGAATGGTTTCAAAGAAGTACTCTGATGGAGATATTCCAGGTTGCAGTGGCCAAAGGTACCGTCCTGAGAACTAAACAATCGATGTAGTTCCTAGAAACAGTCAATGGGCTCGTTAGGTGAATCGAATGGAAAGAGTACTCATCGACGGAAACAATAGGTGTTAACTTGCGCATTTAGTACGCGATGCTAAAGAGGATGTGAACTGATTACTGAAGAGCTAAAATGTTATATTGTATTTTTGAGACTACCGATAACACTATATTTAGCATATTTTCGACTTTGTAAGCCTCTGTATGTATCGTACTTTTCTTTCGACATTATTGAATCATAACCGTTCGTTTCCGTACTTATCGAGAAGAATTCGTATAAACACTTATTTATAGCTAGAATTTGCATGAGACGACTGTGTTACGTTAATACGCGTATTTATGTTATGTTTCGTATGTAAATATACAGTGGTGCATCAGCGTCAATATTAAACAGTTTGTTTTCATTAGTTGCCTATATTGTTATCATTCACAGACACACGACTAGACAATAACGTCGGACTCATGAATGGATGATTGACTGTTAGTCTTTGTTTATCATTGTGCATCCAATGGAGTAACAGCTTCTGTATAGTATGAAACAAAATATTTTATGGCACCGAACATTACACGTATAACTAAAACTACAGTCGCTGAGTTTTGAATCGGTACTTTAGGTAGAAATCCGGACTAGATTTCTAGATGTTAATAAGATCATAAGCGTCGGGTTTAGAAACCCGTATGGTTTATTTATTACCAGTGGAGAGAGGGCCAGTTCCGGTCGGTGCTTGCACAGGAAACCCGCAGGATATATCAGAATTAGAATCGCGAGCCGATGAACGGTGGGGCACTTGCGTTATGTCGACCGCACTTCCCATATCCGTTTATCGAAGTCCCCCTTAAATCGTAAAACGTATACCTATTTATCTGGTGCTAAATTATATCACATGATACACTACATAAATTATTCTATTTAGTTCATTCTTAACCCTTTAAACAGAAACCCGTTACCACTTATTTTTTATTCGCAATTTAGAGTCGGCTGAAATCAGCGTGTTGTTTTATTTTCGATGTTTCTCGTTGTCCGTCGAACGGAAGTCATTATGCGCTTTCCGCTGTTCGTTGTACTGCTGCCCTGTAAAATGTATTCATTAAATCAGTATCACGGTTCACTGGTCAGATTTCTTCTCCCAAGATCATTGTTTGTCGTCGATGTCACGTTTGTTTCATCGCGATTGTGTCCACGATCGTTTTGCGATTTTAAATGGCCTCTTTAGATGTCGTTTCGTTTTTCCCTATTTGTTTTTACAACTTTTGTCACTTTTTAATCCTAACGTCTGTTTGCACACATTAAATGTCGTAGGATGATGTAGGCATAGGGCGGCTTCTCGTAACACTTGTGGGGGCATGCGACAAACATTTACTCAACAAATGTTTGTGTAGTACAAAATGCACGTACGTCTCTTATGACTACTATGTTGAACATAGGTGATGCCGTGCTGCGCACTGATAAAACTTTGTGTGTTGTAAACCGCGGAGATAATATGCAGTGTTTGAACAAAACAAATCATGTTTGCCTTTTTTATGTCACAAGGATTGCTGGTATTGATCTTTAGTGTTCGGGAATTATGCGACCTCACGTTCTATTTGCATTGGTTTATGGAGATGCATTGTCGACATACGTTAAATTTTGCACAGACAATTAATGTTTTTTTAACACATAAATTTTAGTACACAGCAGTCTGTAGAAATACATATATAAAGCTCATATTTTAGAAAATTAGATTTAGATGTTTATTAAGTACTTTCTAGGCAAAACATTGCTTTGTATCATCGTATTACAGAATTAACTACGCATTCGAGTTCATTTGCCAACGCATTTAGTGTTCGTAAACAAGCAACTCGCCAAGGCCGCGTATGTTTACGAGTCTTCTAACACTAATAATGTGAATACATCGACTAGTTTTTATAAAAGGCCATACTTCCATAGTATTATTGTGTGTATTTATGTTTGGTTTTCTTCGATTATATATTTTTATTTGACCTGTCTCTTAGAAACGTTTTACGGATTCATAAGATTGAAATCAGAATAACGCTTAAGAATCATTGATAGATAAAAGTGATATGAATTAAAATGATGGATAGTGAAATAGATTACATATGGATTGCTAATGCTATGAGGCTATTGATAAACTAATAGGCCGCGATTTATTCGCGTCTTGCGAACCACCAACGGAAATGAATGCCAGTAATGAGCTTCGGATGTCGCTCACCTATTGTGCCAAGCTAATAGATATTGACTTCCTTAGTTTAGCCTGTACTGGCAACAACACCGGTCTATAATGAGGCATTGTTCACATCTTATTCGGTTTTCAAGACGGAGATCCCAGCTGTGAAACTATTTCTAAACTGGTAATTTGTGCAATGGATATGACTGCAGTATCATATGCTGCATGCCTTTTACGAATACAGGCCAGCGCTCCTTCACGGATCTGTTCTTGTAGTTTCAATTGACGTCAAATTATAATGGATTTGGCATTTACTTCAAACTGTTTATAAGTTTACTGTGAATCAGACTTCGTGCTTAAAGACTTGTTCCGACTTATACCGTATTCAATCATCGATCACGATTTGACCTCTTTGCTTCACACGCCAGCTTAAATGAAGTTCCAAAACATTTTTTGTAAATAAATCACAGGTAAGATGAAATTTTTTGAACGCCATTCAAATGGATCGATACTTAAGGTCAATATAAAACTCTGCAGGATTTTTTTGGGATAAAACAAAAAAATTTGAGAAGTACCAAAGATTTCTAATGTTAGAAATGCGTATCTTGACTCATATAGATGAATCGAAGGCATGTCTTGATTAACAACTCCTTAAGGCGTTGCATCGTGTAATTATTGAATCAATAAGAGACGCCTTTCTTTTTGCTTCAGTGTTTGTTAAAAGAGACGGATCGATGGTTGCAGCGGTACATTATATCCTCTTCCGCATGTTCCGCGGACTGCCTGAGAACCAGCACTCATCGCCAATGGAACGAAACCTCTTTCCGACGTTTACTTAATCGTCATTCATTGGAAAATTATTTGAGAAACTATATTGTAAATAATATTGTTGTATCTTTTTTATATATAAAAGAAAAAAAATATATAAAAGTAAGTTCTGCTATAGATGTAATCAATATGTTTGCGTAACATAAGTATATGAATAAAAGTGAAATCAGCAGATGTTATAACCGACCCATCATTAGCTCAAACTGTAATCCCCCGACGGCACGCGCAGGCACGCAGCGTTAAGTGGGTTAGCATGTCGATCCTGGCCATCTCAAGGTCGTATCATTTGATTCCATAATAGCCACGCTCGCAGTAATCCTGCATACAAATAGAGTTAAGACTATTAAAATAATAAACAAATCATGAAACAGCATGACACCGCGACGGTTTAATTAAACCTGTTACGCAAGAAATTAAGGTTTGATATTGGTATAATATCATGAATACAGCAACAGATCAAGTTCCAGTACCAGCGTCCTTGATATATTTGGACTCGTTTTACTTCCTGTTACGAGTCAAAATTGTAAACGCTAAGCACGTCACTCATTCAATCTCAATCAAAGGATCGTGAATGAGATGTTTACCGCGTAACATACACACCCGGTTGTGTACATGACTTGAAGCGTTTCCTGTTTTATAATATGTCATAGGTATGCATCACCCTTTCGTGTTTCGTAATACCTACAATTTAAGTTTTCCTGTTTCATCAACATTTAAAAATATAATCCAGTTCAATCTCCAAATGTCTATCTTTGACATTACTTAGAAAATAATAGTCATTGCAACAAAATCTTCATCAAAGATGCAGTTTTAAAACCGACATTATATCAGTTAAACCTGTAGGATTTAGGTGTCCATAAACTTATGCCGTGCGCTTGACGGCCACGGGGCCGTCCTGCCAAGGCCAGCGAGTTCGTTAGGGCCATTCATGGATTCCTGAGCGCAACCTCCCCCACTCCCGAGGCGACAGGATATTCTCCCTTGCCGAGTGCTATGTTGGCCGATTGATTAGTTTCTTTTTTAAATTGAATTGGAAACAAAAAGACACCACCGCGCTATCGTAATACACCGGATGCACTAACGAGTGTAAATTTTTTTAAACTTCAAGTAACGTTAGTTTGTTTTTGTAGAAGGCCGTTTCCGCCATGACTTAATTCATAACACAACCAGTACATACTCGTAAAGTATGCGATAATCATCAGAGCTTGTTGGGTTTATTGAAAGAATATGTAGCAAGGTAAGCTTTCTTCACAAGGTGCTTTATACGATGCAACGATAGTTCAAAGCAATTCAAGTTGAGTAGGTTGATAAAGTGTATCATGTATTTATATACAAATAGATATTATCATGCACTGTATTTTTTTTGTTATTTGATAACACATGTTTAATCGGTTATTGTATTAAGGTCTATGCGTTTGAGATTGAATATTAATGAGTATACAAATAGCCTTCGGAATAACTGGGTTTTATCTAGTTTCCGAAAAGGTTTAAGGATAATTGTTAATTCGAACGAATATGGGCCCTAGGTGGGTGGAAGTGGGCAATGAATCACATTGTGCTGTATTGGAGGAACATCAGCGTATTTCGGACGCGCATTGTGAGCAATTCGTCATGATTTGCGTATGTAAATGGAGTTTGGTTGTGCGTTCGTAACGGTATTTTCGTCGGTTCACAGCAGGAAGGCGGGTGCTATAAACACACTTTCAGCGGTGTAACCATCTCGGTGTACCTATCCAGCTCTTGTTTATTTAATTAGGTGATGTTTTTGACATCTTTGAAGTCCATAAGCTCCCCATGTCCCGTGCTCACGCACGCTGTCAACGGATTACTGTAAAGTTCTCTTGCTATGGTTGTCTTAATGGCGCTGCCAAAATGTTTTATTGAATTTTTATGGAAATAATTATATAAATATTTGGGGTGTCATTTATCACGATTCAAGTTTGCTAGTAGAATTTATGACGTTTTATGGTTTTATTTGTGATTTATTGAAACTTCGTTGATCGCCTTATATTATGGTAGATATATGTATTAAATCCTGGTCTCATTCTGGTGTAATTGCATGTGGTTAAAAGCTTTGTAGAAAGTTCATGAGTTACCTCAAGGGATTATTTATATTGATTATGCCTAAGTAATATATAGAACATGAGTATAGGGAATACAAATATATTTATAAAGGAATACAGGTATATTTAATGAAATATACCTTAGTCAACGGGTTATGCTTGCAATGTATGCCGAGATATCTATTATAATGTGGTTGTGGTTTTCCACCATGAGTAAACTATCTTTACGAAGTAAGATTTTATTGCAATTTTGTTTCCGCGTTTATTAGTAATATAATAATCTCACATTTCACAAGCTGGGGAAAGACATTGAGCGATGTATATCAGTAATTTACTTTCTTATAAGGAAACTTATAATGAAGGGTTTAAGAACTGGCCGACCTGGTATAGTTATTCCCCGAACTTCCAGTTAGAGAAGAATAAGAATACAAATGATTGAAGTTGTATATGTATCTTATTATCAAGCATGTGGTTATATGGAGAAATAGCCAGAAAGGCAGAAAAATGACGACTAATAAAGTACGAACTTTTTTGACAATATTAATACAGTAGCATATACGATATCAGCTAAAACGGGATTGGAAACATAATAACGAAAGTATCTTGTATCTGTATACAAGATATCAATAGTTTCCGTGAATAGAAAGAAGCAAGTAGTATAAAATAATGGGTGACAACTGCCTACGTTGCTCCAAATATGTATGACACGCCATATATCTAATTCGGAATAGTGAAAGTAAGATATAGATCGAACTAAGTGGCGTGAAATTGGAGAGGCCTATGTCCAGCAGTGGACTGCGATAGGCTGATGATGAAAGTAACTGTTCTGCGGACGTTGATTATTTTCTAGCCTACGAGCATAACTCACACGATATTAATCTGAAATGGATGTCAATACACACTTTCCTCTTATCATTGTCCTGTCATTTCAAGCTGCAGTTGTTGTATTGAGCTACTTATATACATATAGTTTGTTGACCTATTTATAATTCTGAAGCTTATCTTAAATACTGTTTCTCTTACACTTTATGTAAATGTACGATTTGTATTATGCCGCATTCGCGTAACATACTCTGTGATTGTTAACTTCCTGTCTGCCTTCATAGCGGTGCATTGTGTTGTGTAAGACTGTGTTTTACGTCAATATCACGTGGTGTTGAGGAGACAATTTGTGTACTAACTAGTGTAAAGAAGGTTGTCGGTTTAGGGAGAGCTGTCGCCGCCCCCGACTAGTTAACCCACGCTCGCCCGCTTCAATTCTATAATTATACACTCATCCTGCCCACATGTACCTGTATAAAGAATCTTTAGAAAAAGGTTTACTTATGCAATTTATTATACTCGTCACATTGCGTCAATACTCTGTACAAGCAAATTCGCAAATTTTGTTACATGTTTGGAGCGCTGTCACTCCCACATCAACGTTGATCAATCTAAAAGGATCAGTTGAATGGGATCAATAAGTATGGTGAATGTAGTGGGCGATCGGTCGTCGAACTGCGCGGGCGCAAGCCGGTGGTGCGCTCTAATTCAATTTAACGACAACCCATTGCGCACTAGGCCAATAATCCGCCTCAATGCCACCCATATTATTACTCAAGTCTTTTATATCATCAACACGGTGACTTGGCCACGGGTGATACCATCGCTGGTTATATAAATTATGAAATAAACCAAACCTCATGTTGATTCATGATTACGCTTAATTCAATATCAATTATTTTAATTAAACTCATAGTGTTGCTGTAAACGTTTTGTTTCCAGTACTGAAGTATTAAGGAAATAATATTTTAGTTTAGTTAATTTTTTATATAAATCAATTTAATTTTTTTAAAGGAAAATTAACGGGCGAACTGAAGCGATTTGCGGAAATCAGTAATTGATAGATGATAAAAAAAAATGCTTTTCATCACGAAACCCACGTTTTCTTCATATTGTATTCTTATAGTCGAGACCGGATCTGCAAGGATGTTCAGTGTCACCTTGAATGCCGGATGCCAGCTTACTGACGAAGGAGCTATCGGCCGTCAATCGTATGAGCGTCTCGCCATATTATATTATAGTCATATGTCTGTTTGTCTGTGCGGTTGCGAGGGCCGTTTTTATTTTACGACTTTCCACGTCCGCTGCGCCAATCCTCGACCAAGGTCGTTGTTTCTTATACCTGATCGCTCGGTGCATCTATCAGAATTATGCGACCAGCTTTTGAACTTGACGTTAATAAGGAGACAATTAATTCAAGTATTATCATTTTGATATGTGTTTTTCGTACGATAGTTTTGATCAATTAACAGTTAAAAAGCGTTCAACTGCCTTAAAGCCTCTTGAACTTCAAGGGCGCAACGTGTCTCGGAGGTGTCTAAAATCGAAGGATCAGACGTGGGCGAAGTCTCCATTGTATATGATAAACACTCTCAGCCAACACAATGACAAATCTAAATC
This sequence comes from Hyphantria cunea, assembly GCA_003709505.1. NCBI lineage: Eukaryota > Metazoa > Arthropoda > Insecta > Lepidoptera > Erebidae > Hyphantria > Hyphantria cunea. The sequence continues at coordinate 610,016 of PKRV01001141.1, forward strand.
ATTTAATTAATCACTTCTGTAACAATTAGTTAAGCTCTTAATAGTTACACATACACACACGTGTGTGTGTTCCTGAGAGGAACTATTTACATTCATTATGGCTTACCATTGACGGTTTAATTTTTTATCAATGTATTAAAATGAGTTGGTATAATATTAGATAGGTTGTTTGGATTCTAAAATATTTTTAATGCCATTTTCTACTTGTGTTCACTGAACTGGATTCATTTGAATAAGAGAGCAGTATCACAATTTTGCTGAATATCTCATAGGCTCCCCTATAATTGAGACATTCTGAATGAGTAAACACTTCCTCGCGATCTGTACCACTTCAATATGTATTCAACTGACAACGTGCATTATTAAGGTTGAAAATGGTTTGGTGTACCAATACAGTGAATCTCTTTGATGTAGAACGGGAATATCGACAAAGACGGATGTCCGGTGCCGGTCAGGATTTGTTACAAATGAGCGTTACGTCTTCTCCAGTTCGTAGAGATCAAGACCGCGATCGCACGGTATATTTTATAAAATTAATATTTAAAGTATAGTTTATTAACGTGGATTATTTAAAGGAAATGAAGTTGGTGTCCTAAAAATTTATTATCAACGTCTCCCAAACTTCATCGGATAAATCAAGTATTAGGTATTTAAAGGACATTCATCACATATATTGAGTTGAAGTAACTATGCTATAAGTAAATGCTGAAAAAAAGTTATCTCGCTACGTCATAATCTTCTTGAACCAACATTTCGTAAAGCTTTGCAGACAGCATCATAATCAAGTATTAGGTATTTAAAGGACATTCATCACATATATTGAGTTGAAGTAACTATTCTGTAAGTAAATGCTGAAAAAAAGTTATCTCGCTACGTCATAATCTTCTTGAACCAACATTTCGTAAAGCTTTGCAGACAGCATCATAATCAGAATGTTAAACATGACATAAATATTTTAGTTTAGGACAAAATGAAGACGTTTAGTTAAAATGTCCATGTGATTATCAATAGATCATTTTTTGTCGCTTAAATCTTTCTCTAAACTTAGAAACGAATCGCTTGAAATTTAACATTTGTTAGGGTAGGAAGTTGGGGAAAGGGTCTTTTAAAAATCCTTCCGGTTCTATTGAAATTGCGGACGGCGGCATATGCTCATTTCAAAGGACTAGTGTGTTTGTCCGACTGTGTTATAGTAAACATTATTTGTTCGACGGGTCTGTGACTTCAGCCTTTTGTATTTTACTGTTCACTTCTAGCGTAGGGTACGATTTAATCTCGTCATACGTAACTACATCCGGAAGTTAGCAGCATGGAAATTTAAAAATGAATATCTTTACTTTTTTCAAAGCCGTATAGTCGTCATACCGATTAATTGGATTATTTTATAATACCTATATCCGTATCCGATTGCCGCTGTTTTATTGATTTCATTTTGTCTGATCTTGGAGCAGGATATTGAACCTAAGGCTTCCTATAAAGTTATTAGCTTTATAAGATTATTGTTATATTAATACATGCATCCTTATATCCATTTGTATATGTATCACAAATAAAGTCGTACAATGGGAGAGACCTATGTCCAGTGGACTGTATAGGCTGATGATAATGACGAATATTGAACAAAGGTGGCTCATGAAAGTATATCAGATATTCATATCATATATAATGACATAATATGTATTGGTACGAAAAAGAAATTGATAAAACTAAATTGTTTTGAACAAAATCTTATACATACATATGTGTTATTCTTGTGGCACGTTGAACTCAGAAACTAAAATATATGAATGATTTTCAGGTTTTTATTAATTAAGTGCTTTGCTATCGTGCAAGTGCTAAAATAGGATAGTTAACATCACGTTTAGACCAAAAAAAGCCGAGCATGATTGAAAAGAGACGCATGCGAACGGGCCAGCTCGTGGGCAATAAACTTATAGTAATATATTGTTTTAAAGCGTAGAGGGCCAATGTAGCACTATTGTGGCGGTGCAGAGGTTTCACAGTTCAAGTTATCCAGGTCGATGATAAATAAGAAGACAATCAAAACCGTCGAGAACATCAGGTGATTATTACCATTTCTCAGGAAAAATATTCTTTTTTTATCAGTATATCGTTTATTTTCTTGCAAAATATACATAAACGTCAGAGCTTGAAAAGTTCCAAAACCCTAAATTTATATTAGAACCAGTACCGTTAGCATTTCGGTATATGGCCAGGCAAGTTTTGCATACAATGCCCATGTTGGAAGCTTGCGCAAGCGGTCATCGGGCCGGATGTGACGTTCTGACAACGCCCGCGCTGTTTCGTTTCTGGACTAGGTTACTTACGATATCCTAGGACCTAGAGTCATTCAGGTGCATATCTATGTATTGGTTTTAGAACATGCATTCATCCGACTACTGAGTTATTCGATTAAGAAAAAAAATACCGTTTTTTAAAGAGTATTTAATGATAATCTATTAGTGATCTAAGCTTTCTTGGCATCTAAGTGTTTTATTATATTTTTTTTATTAATTAATTGTGCTATTGTTGAGATGGGACAGACAATGACTTTCTCCATTATGTGAGAGCGCTAAGCAATGTTTATAAAAGAAAATAAATGTTCTCCTTATTTAATTTATATATAGCATTCTCGAGAGAAAACAGATCTTTTCTAGAGAGAAAACAATCATAATTAGTGTTTTTTTCTAAAAACATTTGCTATAAAACCTTTCTGATAATATATGGCAATTATAAAATTGAACAAATACTGAATAACTTTGCCTCTCCGTTCGTGACACAATTTGTTGAATATTATCACTATGACCGGCATCGTTCATGTAACCTAAAAAACGCCAACTGCTTTGCATCCGTCATTACGGTTATATTATCAGGTAGTATAGCACAGCTATTAGAAGAGCCATAAATTATACAATGCAGATATTTTGGCACTTAAAAAAATTAAAAAAAAAACTGATTTCTTCGGTAACAGAATTCCCTTCGCTGTGCTTTGTGTCTCGTATTTTATCGGATTGGCGTGTCTATATGAAGGTGGAACAAGCCAAAACTGTAGGAGTTAAATTACTCAACATTACACAAACGTGGTATAGCCATGCTTCGGCACACGTGGGCCGGTTTGACAGGTGTAACAAAGCTGTACAATAGCCTTACTGAAAACCAACGCTAAGTAATCTTTCGTTGTATTCCACCAATCGAGTTGTGACCACTCCACTTAGGCGTATACTCAAAATGAACAGGTCTCTGTCTCTTGGGCTGCAGGTTTCTACATGCGGCGTGAAATATTTACTATCAGGTTACTTGTCTGGCTCTGTCCCATAAAAAGAAACATAAGTTACTTCTATATCAACGATTTCCAACTAAAATATAGGAATTAATTTCTTCTTGCAAATGTTGTTGTAAAGTAAATTACATAAACAAAATAATTGGCAATATAAAAGTTTTAGCCTAAAATATAATATTCAGTTTTACGGTGCTCTCACCCAAGTAAGCCCTCAATGCACTCAAAACCTCGTACACGATTTCAAACTGCATTGAAATATTAAGCAAGGTCTTATTTTCTCTTTCGCTGAGGTCTCAACAAACACTATTAAGTGTTGTTCCTTATGAAACGCGTTCTATGTCATATTTGTGGATGCAAGTGTTTGCCAAGTTTACTTCGATGGGTAAGATATTCGTGGGTAGATCGATGACTAGTTGGGCTACTTTTATAGTTTTTCTCCATTGCATGGGCTAATAGTTTCCTCAATGAAATACATATAAATTTTGTTAAGTTGTTTTTAATAGGATTATTGGAATACCATCATGGGACAACTATTAATTTTATTATTCTGGTGATAAAGTTCTATGATGATGGGCACATTTTTACACAGATCGATTAGTATTGGTATTTAATTGATAGCGTAAGCAATAAACTTTTTATTACGGAGGAAATGATGTAATTAAACAACACAGGCCATAAAACCTAGGCTAGATTGGTGTTAGATCTTTTCTGGGTGGTCCTGAACCACAAGGTTAGACTTGGTCGCAAGTAGCCGCAGCAGCGCGAATATGCGCACGCGCATGCATCGCACGGAGCCGCGGGCAAACGATGCCGCTCTTCGACATCCGGTCACAAGCTATGTAAATTAGTGTCACACTTTGACATGATATCATTGTACTGTCCTTGGTACTATTTCATTTTTATTGTTAGTAGATCACGGCTGCAACAGAATGATGGATGGTTACTTCACTTTCTCTCTTTATTTTGAACGTTGAATAATGCACTAACTGTAAACATCGGTACTAAGATTTCTTATGTACTTTAAGTATTAAAGTGAGTATCTGTTACCAGAAGCAATAATATCATTGCATTACTGTAATATAATAAAATAATAGCCAGGTCGCGAAAAAAATGCGTATTACGTAATTAGACTTTCTCTTTATTCTTGATGTTATTATTTTCGAGTTTCGGACAGAGAGCATAAAGTTCCCGGCAAATCAGATAAAGTTAAAGACGATGATGAGATGCTGTCTTACAGTGCTATATCACTAACTAAAAAAGAGTAATATCCTTTCCTTCATTTCTAACACATTTTTCAATATGCTAGCAACTTTCTTTAACATCTTTAATGCCCAAAAGTACCTTATCGATCCTGCCCCCTATGACGTGTGTAGGATCAAATTATGACTAAAAAAACGTGGGCGAAAAGCGTAAACGTGCGCGGGTCGGCTAGAATCGGATGAAAGCGTAACTATATTAATGCATGTATATTTATATATACAGTTATTTGTCACATGCATGGTTTTATGGGAAATTTCAGAAGAAATTCGTCCGGGGGATCCGTAGCTGGAGAAGAGGAAACCGGTGTTGACAGTTAGCCGGTCAAGTCCCATGTCAGCTTTTAGTTCGAATTCTAAATGCAAAAAAATATCGTTTATTTTAAATTAACCGATATTCATTGGCAATCAGTGCGTTTTAAAAGTGTTGTAAATGTGTTATTTTTCTAATAAAATTGTTGTTTATCAGTTATGATGAATAAACGTTTTTAATTGCTACTAAATCTAGTATTTTAATCTAGTATTTCTTGTCTGGTGTGCAAGTTGTTATTAAATATTTGATGAGAAAGTAGCCTCGACGTGATGTCATAGAATAGAAAAATGTAAAGCTTTCTCGATACTATAATAATAGTAATTATTGCTTCATTATATGCTTATTGTTATCCATACGTATGAAATTTGTTGTTTAAAGCCACTTTAAACCCCCTTTAAAACGGATGAGGTTATAAAATCTGTGATATGGTTTATACTACACCAATAAAAAAATTAGGTAGATACCTCCCCAAGGCGGACACGTTTATTTAAAAAAAATACTAAAGAAAATACTTATTTTATATTTTACTTATATACAGTAATCAATCTGTCTTAGGTTCAATAACATTACGACTTGAAATAAAATATAATTAATAAAAACTTTAGTAAGCCTGGCCGGTTTTTTAAAACTATCAGCTTTGCTGTGGTAACAGTAAGCTATGTGCCATTCCTATAATCTATCTCTGCCTCTGCTCAAAATTTCATCAAAATCATGTCAGCCGTTTTAGCATAACTGTGTAAACATTTGTCATATTAATTAAATGAAATTGAAATTACATGGAAACTTTTTACATAAAAAAATACACAACTTGTGTTATTGTTGTTTAAAAACGAAATTAAGTACTTTCCTCTTTTGAATTGCATTTTTGTATCACACTGCGTAAGGATGTTGTTATTTTTAACGTGGTATTTTAACCGAATGCATATTAAAGAGGATGTTATAATAATTAATTTCACGGGAATTAATATTATTTCAAGGTATTACATATCTCTGATTTGCCTGACGTTGTGACCAGGTTGCACTGGCCGTGGTCACAGGCTAACTGAGTCAGTCAAAGTTAATTCCCGTGAAAATAATTATTATATCATGAAATGCGAAAGTTTAAAAGTTAGTAAAAAGGAGGTTTTCAATTCGATTGATTTCTTTTTCTATAAATACTTATAAATATATAACCCCAAAATTACGTTGTTTAACAACCGATTTGAAAAATTACTTTGATTTGGAAATTTATTTAGAAAGACTTCTCGTTTTGATCCTATTAAACTTTTAAAAGAAAGTAAAAGCTTGAAATTTTAGTAATATAGTTAATTAAAATTTATTATGTTATAGGAATTTTGAAGTAAGTGATACTTTTTTAAATTTCTTTTTATTCACAAGCAATCTTAAGAAACTGTAAAATATGATGCACATTGATTGTATAGCCGATATGCATAAACACCACTATTCAGTTCGTAGTGCCATTAACGAGTATAGCAGCAAAGTTCGTTGGCTTAAATTTGTAAATCATTTATGTTCAACACACGCTACATTGTGGTCTAATGTAATTATTGTGTCGTAAAGCGGAACGTTGCTTTCAATAGCAAATATACCATAAAGTTTTAGTTGTATGTGGTTATGTCACTTATGATGCTGGTATTGCCACATGGCAATTGACAGGACTAGCCTTATACATTTGTGTATAGGAGTAAAGAATAAGAATATAAATATTGCGTGGAAGATAAGTAAAAAACTTACCTATCAAAGTAAAATATTGTCGTATTTATTTTTAAAATTTTATAAAACAGAATAAAAGAAAATTTACTGCTCCACCCTCCCTATCTCCAGAAGTAGAGAGGGATAAACATGCGGTATACAAATATTTAGAGAAAAGATCTTAACAAATTATTGGCAATGAGAAGTGTTTGATCTTAAATTGAGGTTCTAAAAATCGAATTTTCTTATAATCTTATTCTTTATCCCTTAGTGGGCTGCTTTTTTTTAAATCACCTTATTTGAATGAAAAATCGTAAGCCATTATTATATAATGCATACTCTCTGCACTTCTGTATTTATTATTATATATTTATAGAAAATATTTCTTGAACAACGCCATTAAATCTTTTGAATATACTCAATCTTCACTCGTGAAATATGTGCCATATAATAACTAACGTGTATTACACAGCAAAATGCATATTTCATAAAGGTACGCCATCAATTTCCTTAATAACTTCACTCTTTTAAGCGATTCTAATTAATGCCTCCGTCTGCGGCGGAGGCGTTTAGACTAACACTTTGATGAAAATTGGTTTTTGATAGGGCACGTCTTCCACTTACGTGAAGTGTCTTGTGAAATTAATAACGGAGGCTCTTCTTTTTAATAGCTTAAACCACGTTTGAAGCAGGATCAAAGGGTATTTTTATCCAGTTTTAGTATACTTATCTATACTACATACTATTATTGTATAGTTGTATGGTGGTAATCTATGGAGGTACTGATCCGGTCCTGGAAATTCATTCGCTAACCGAAAGCGATACTATTCAGAAGTGACATAGGCCGTATTTCATCATGATTGAACAAAAGGTTCAGTTAAAAATAATAGTATTTGTAAATCTAGTCGGAAAAGAGCGGGTGGGAATATAACATTTGGTACTTAATTGCTTAAAACAACACAGGTATATTTGTTCAAAAAGTGTTTTATTAAGTCATACGCTGTCACCAATATATTCATTTACATACACAATTATAAGGTTTGTCAACACATAATATTTTATTATCTCGTGAAAAGCAGTGACGTGTGAATGAAAATAATTAGATGAACATGATGTAGAAAGTTCGAGAAGCACTCCGGATAGCGCAATAGCTGGTGACAGCGATGGCTTATCGGCTTACTGGCACATTATCTTCGAAGGAGATTAGAAATGATTTTGGTGCTTAGTGGCTAAGCTCGTGTCAAATTTTAAAAGCCTGAAGGATCTGACAGTTTCCATATTTTATTATTGGGAATCAATCTTGGGCAAGGTGGTCTCAAATTCAGTGTAGATTTTTTTTTCAGAAAGAATATATCGAATCAGGGTCCTTTTAACAAAACTCACTAATTTTAGGATTTAAAAACTATTGATGAAAAAATGAAAGTGTCATAATATGTTTTTTGTATTTATTTTTATAAATGAATAAAATATATTGTCAGGGGCATAAAAGGGTTACTTGGAGTGTCTATGATTGGAGTAGATCCATTGAAACTAAGGATAACCAAAATATATTTTCACCCTCATAGGAATTATTATCCGGCATTTGTTAAGAAAGCACTAGGAGATGATGAATCAGAAAAGATATCTGTATAGAAGAGTGTGTAGGAGAGCCAACCCTAAAATAGAAATAAGAAAACGCCAGAAAGAGGAGAAACAAACGTATATGTATTTTTTTTTGTTGTATTTAAATAATGCTCGTATATACAGAATATAGTATGTATTAGAAATAGTTTAGATACAATATTGCATTTTATCAATACAAGCGTAATTTTATGCTTGGTTTGTTTGTCATCCTTCTTATCAGATTATGTCGCATCATAAAGTTTAATACGTGTTTGATGTGATTACGGTTCAAAAGCTTTCTAAATAAGGTTTGATAATGTGTGGGTACACGTATGGAATATATTTAAAACGAGATGGTTCGAAAAACAACTCTCGTGACACAACTATATCTTTTTGACAGACCTCAAGAAAAGGTTATTAATTCGACCGAAGTTTGCTGACTCGATTTGTGAAACTATTGTGAGAAATATCACTTATCATCGTGATCTATTCATAGATTCCTTAAAAAATCATGAGGTAACTCCAAAGAAATTGAGATTGTGATGACGATTTTGGTATTTTTTGGTAGTGTACTAGCTTTTGCCCGCGGATCCGCCCGCGTTTTTGTCGGTTATCGCAACAAAGTTTAGTCTATGTTCTTCCTCAAGATCAAAGTATATACATGTCAAATTTAATCGGCCCAGCGGTTTGACAGTGAAAGCAGGACAGACAGATAGAATAAATTTCGCATTTATTTGCATAGATACATTTGCATGGATACAGTAGAAAACCAATATTTTGTAAAGTTGAAATGTCGACTAAGTATAAAGTTTACGTCTGTGTCAAAAGTATCAAGTTATACGATTAAAAACTAAATTTTTTATTATTAACTTGTATATGGGTGCCAAGCACTTTCTGTAGTAGTCGGGTAAAAATAAGATTATATAAACCATTGATAGAAAAAAATCCTATAAAATCGAGGTAAAAAGTGTAACTTACAATGAATAAAATTCTTCATCACAAATTTTAGACCCCTATTACGTCCTCTTGCATTATTCTTTCAAAAAATGAATATTTGATTCATATTTTCTTTATGAATCAATCAATATTGCGATTTAGCTTAATAGGTACTAAAGTTTTCCGTAAGCAGACACCTTGCGTCGTCATATAAAATCAGCATATTGTTAAATGTAAAGATGTGTAGTTTAGCAAGGAGGTACGAAACAGGAAGTTTCACATGTCGTTTCACAGTTTACTGCGCTATAACCGGAACATCATTTGCGTGTCATCGAAATATAAGCAAGTATTAGTATATCACAACCGAAACAGCTTTCCTATGCCGGACGAACGAAGTAAATAAAAATTGACAAAGTGCATAGTCAGTAAAATTACGAAATACAGGAGTCGAATCAGTAAACTTCGATCAAGTTAGCAAGTAATTTATAAAAAAAATCTAGAATGCAGTAGTGAAATATATATATAGCTTAATACAAATTTCAAAGTGATTAAATATATATATTGAATGTAACGTACAATGTCGTTCAATAAAAAATAGTAATTTATTTAAATAAGTATAACTATGGGAAATAGTTAATTAATGCTTGGTCAGGATGCTTAAATACCTTCTAATAATGAGAAAATCTTTACAGTAGTTTAGTCTGCTCTGAACAACGTAATAAATGTTTATTTATTTACTAGCTGACCCGGCGAACTTCTTACCGCCATATTTGCATATCTATCTCATCTTCTCGCAGGGAGAGTACAGTCGCGGACAAGTAAATATTGACTTATCCCGTTATTTTTTAAATTTTTCTTGTATACAAATGTTGCGCAGCCAATCGGAAGTTATGCGCATACATATATTTAGTTGATTCATTTTTATTTGTATAGATTTATACCTACTTACTGTTACCTTACACTACTGTTACCCAACACGTGTAGCGAGCTATTACAATATTGGTGTTATTAACAATAAGATTTCTTTAGGAATTCACAGCCATCCGATCCCAAACCGGGCAAAGCCTGCACCAAGGCAGCCAGACAACTGACAAACACATTTGCAAACACACGCATATTATAGGAAAATTACTCCCAGACACAGAACTGACAATCGTGCTCATCACACGAAAGCTTGTCACGGGTGGGAATCGAATACACGTGACGTCATCTCGAAACCAGCCATATTTAATTGTAATTTTGACGAGTATATAATTGCAAGGTTCGGGAAGGTACTCCCCGCGTGGGAACGACTGCTCGTTTGGTTCGTTACTTGCACCTTATGCAAGCCAGACCAGCATTGCTGACAGAACGATATGGACATCCGCGAGTCTCGCGTGGGAACACGCTGGAAGGATATCGATTATATCGACATGTACTGGTTGTAAACAATATTTAATTTTCATGTTTACGATATAGGATCACTGAAAGTCAGACAAATCTTTATAATGCTTTACTTTATTAGATTAAAATCTTATAGAAATTAAGGGTAAGTGGTAATTTTATCCTCACAAACATCTCCAACACTGGTGTTTGATCCCAAACTACGGAAAGCCTGTACTATGGAAACCAGACTTCTTATACATACTTATCTAATATATAAAATTCTCGTGTGTGTAGTTAAACTCCTTAGAAACGGCTTGACCGATTCTCATGAAATTTTGTGTGCATATCGGGTAGGTATTTTTCATCCCCCTGAATGTTAAGGGTAGTCTAGCCCTAATGTTTTTTAGATATTTTATTTTATTATTTTATGCTACAGCATTAAAAATTCATATAACCCTACATTTTTAACTCTCTGCGATCATCTCAGAGAGATAAATATATTTTTTTTATGGCAAATCAACGTTACCCGGTCAGCTAGAGTATTTATAAAATACTTATATGTTATATTTTAAATAAATTACACCCAGAACAAATGATCATGTTCTGCGGGGGAAACGAACCCACGACCTCCGGCAAAAACAATGAAAGAAAATACAGCAAAAAAATTTAATTATAAAGAAATCTGGTTTCTATACTAGTTAATGTCATTATGTCAAGTGGGGTTAAGGATCACTAACTGTAATTAAACTCCTACATCACTTGTGCATTGCAATTTTAAAGCAACATGATTCCGTTGCAACCAGTTAGTTTAGTTATGGCAGTTAATTATGTTTGACGAGAATATTTGATGCACTAAGAATGAATAGAGAAAGCGGTAGCAGATCAACTAAGATGTAATAATAAAACCATTAAAATACTGTTTTAATGGTTTACCAACGTACCAACGTAGAGATGGGGGACATCGAGGCATAGATTTTTCCAGGCTTCTTCTTTTTGTAGAGAGCAAGCGGAAAATACTGACAGATATTTATATTTTATAAGTGTCGTATGTAGACTCTGCTAAATTTAACCCTGCCTCCACCAAATTTTACCCATGGTGGTACAGAACGGTATTTGTGAGTTCGTTTAGTTATTTTCAGATATCTTCTCGTAGGCAACCCACACGACACAAATTCGAAGAAAGCTCCTTAAATAACCTTATCAAAGAGTATTTAATCATTTTCACACTGAGAGCATATTCTTGATTTTTATTGTACATTTTGCTGATTCGCACGGCCCATTACAACAATTGAACGGAAACGAATCGCAAAAGATAAATCCATTCCCTGTGTAGACAACGCATCAGTACTTATCATGTGGGAATACAATGCTCCACTTACCACTGCACTCTGTTATATGAACTTGTGAATGACTTTAGTAATGTATACGCACTTATGTATTCAGCGTACGGCACTTGTTGGTAATTTCATTGGTTATCTAGTTGCTTCAGTGCCTATACATGGAATCGAATAGAAAGTATCGATAGTGTACTCATGAGTAGTATCGATAAAGAATATCGTACTCGTCGATACTTGTCCAAAAGAACACAATGAGTTTTTGCTTAGTGATAGTTTTGCATGGCCTTAACCCTCTCTTGAGAGGAGACCCGAGCCCAGTAGTGAGACATCATGGGTTGTTGATGATAATTTTGTATCGAATGCAAAGTATCAAAGTATTGGGATCGAAAGGAAAAGTACTCGATTATACAAAGTATCAAAACTTTTTTCGTGTCTCTAGATGTAACTCGTGATTTATTTACTCGAAAATTTTGAAAGTGCAAGGTCTCAATATACGTTGAAGCTTTTGGACGATAAACTTCATTTCGTTTATAGTTCTTTAAAATGTGATCTGCTAAGATGTAATAGCTTAATATTTTTGTCTTTTGATTTAAGTCGACATCACGTCGTGTAAATTTTAAATGTTATTCATTAATGTATTAATATTTCTAACTAAAGTATTTTCATTAGTAATGTTTTGTATTGTTACTTAAACCGCAAAATCAATTATTTTTGAAAGGAATATGTTTATTGAAATAACTTCTCATGCACACCTTGAACAATGATATTTTTAATCGATTTCAAAACCGACTTCAATTCATAAAATTAATTTTCTATTCGAAAGAGTGTCTTTCCCTTCAAATTTGAGGAAAATTTTTAGTCTTCAAGGTGTGTATGAAAAATACCGCTTATCATCGTCCTATTATTGTGAATGGGAAAAGTAAAACACATGGAGAAAAATAACCGATTACGTTACCTACCGTAATTTTTTTTATTATTTAAAAAGTATTTTTTTGATTGAATGTCCAAGAACAGCATGGATTTCGATGTTCCTTGGAATTCACAAGAAACAAGAATATTTGGGTTCCTTCGTTAGCCAGTAGAATATGACTGATGGCGCGGGATCAGATCCGTAAAGATTTATCCAGGAATGTGGGCGCACGGGACGCGGCTGTTTGTCGCCATACCACCGTTAACGGCTCACCTGTCTACTGCCCACTTCCCTTTCTTAGAAAAAATATTTTATTAACATTTCCAATGAATCCTTGTTCTCGACTGACGCCACACTGTACGGGATATTTCAGAATAGTTATTTCTTTACACAACATTTAAACACAATTATTTAGGAATGCTGACAATTAAAAGTGTTGAAAGATCAATGCTGATAGCTCCAGAATACCTTGAAATTTTCGTGGTGCAATTTTTATGCGAACATTCACCGAATCTCTTCACAGAAAACACACATGGATATGTATGTGCAAAGCCTTTGTTGATTCTTTTCTCACAATATAAAACAAAAATTATAAATCCAGATAATGAGACTGCACAATCACACGCTAACTGTCTGCGAAATATGTTTTTGCTCAACCATTGTGTGCAAATATATAAGAATTAGTTCCCACATTATATTCCGAAATTGTGTAGATCGTCTCGAAACAGATACTAATAAGTTGTGTATCATACCACTTGCTTCGTTTTACTGTTTATCTTATTAATAAATAATTTTGAATTGGCGGAATTCTTGACTCACAGTGACCTCTGATATTTTGGCCATGGATCATAGTCAAAGGCACGCGAAAAGTATTTGAATCGATCACCTGGTTAATAAATCTTTTCGTTACTTACTAACCGCATTAGCTAAGGTCGTCAATTTGTTTTTCGCCAGTTGAATACTCGCAGTACAGGAAGTGCGTGTAAGTATTCGGTTCATTAAAAGGCCACTCGCGACATTGTCGTCGCAATTCGGTGAAGGTACTTCGATGTCCAAATTATAATAACTGTTATAACTTTTGTGAGGCGTTTACACATAAATATGCTAATTAAGATACTAATTTGTATGACTTTTGGGCACAATGATGTCATTGATTTAGAAAAAAAAAGTATTTGTTGCTGTACATATTATATTGGTTTTACGATATTATGTACCTACATGTTATCTGATTGTCGTGTGCACTTTATTGCAATCTTGCAATGAATGCAAATATCTCTTCTTGTTATTTTCTCATGATTTATTACATTTATGTGCTGACTGATCACTTTACTTGACTACTTGATTTGATTAGGGCATTTGTATTCGTTTTGCAGATGTGGAGGTCGTTCGTCCCGGTTCTCGCCTGATATCGCATATTCTTACCGCACCTGAATCCCGATTCAGTTTGCGTATTTGTATTAACACGTCAAAAGCAGTACGTGCATTGAATATATAATTGAATTGGTGCTGAAACTTGGAAATCCCCTTTCTAACAGACTTATGCTATCCAGTTTTCTAACTCGTCTGCATCCTATAAGACATATACTTTTTACGTAGCCACACCTTAAAATTCAACCTCTTTACAAACTAAAAGAAGCAACAGTTTCACAGTTTATATCTCGAGAAATTTACGTGTGTTACGTGTCCAGAATCAGAGTAGGCAAATGGACTGTCGATAACCGGTCGATGTCGATCAATGAGGATGTCGCTGGCAATGTTCCCATAAATTCCGCGGAATCGTACGAGATTTATAATGGCGGCGGCGTAACGGTGGGCGCGATACGCATGCCGAGCGCACGCGCCTACGTGCCGCATCACTCCTGGGTGTCACAGCACACACCACCACATTGTCGCGCAGAGTACCGCCCCCGCTCTGATACTCGATCGCTTGTCTCGATCTGTTGTCATATTGATTAGTGAGCATTGTCCCATATTTGGGCCCTTCTGTAATTGGTCACAAAAAATGTAATATTGGTCATGGGATCGCCATTGAAACGTGGTGTTTATCGATGTCTCTTAAATCATTCCACTACACTTATGTTGTTTATTTCGCTTATGTAACATTATGGTTAGTGTCAATAAAGAGTAGTCTTCTCTTCATACAAGACTAACCGACCCGTGCCCACTTCGTTGGGCGTTAACCGCCGGCTTTTCTTCGACTTGATTAGCGAACATTATTTTTAACTAAATTTTTTTTTCAATCATAATAAAATATGGCCTATGACACTCCCTAATAGTGTCGCTGTCTGTTAGTGAAAGAATTTTCAGAATCGTATCAGTACTTTCGAAGAGTAACTGCTGTGACCATACAAAGTTAGAGACTTTACCTCTTAATAATATAAGTACAGATAAAACATATTTAATTAAACAGGTTTTGAGGAAATTTGATTGGCTTTATAGTGCCTGAACCTTCTATTGATGATTAACGCTATACTTCATGATGTTTTACTATCATATCAACCTGTCACCGTCCACTACTCTACGTAGATCTCAGACAAAAGCACTAACTATCCCGGTCTTGGGCAGTCCGCATCCATCTGCTGCCAGCGACTGTTGTATTTGTTGTTTTTATTTTATTGTTATTACGTTTATCCAATACTACGATTAGTTCAAAGACTGTATTGATTTCGATCCGATGCACATCTTGCTACAGTTACTACTCCATATTTTAATTTGAGATAATATATTATAGTAGGAGTTTATTGACTCGTCTAGTGCACGCTGCACGACTTGCCGGCATGCGGCAGGTTAGCGGATGTGGGTGTCCGCAAATATTAGCACTTGCCTAATTCACTACCAACGATGTATTTACCATATTGCCTAATACGCTGGTTATTTTAATATTTTCGTTGTCACCTACACTCACATTGAGGATCAACATTCCACGTTACTTAATTGCGACGTAGGCGTAGCCATACGACGTCCCACTGGCTGACAAGAAGTTGTTATTATTGAATGGGACGACTGTCAACAGAATTAGAGATCGGTTTTGATCGAGGATTAAAGATAACGCGATCTTTCATAACAATGCCTTCCTAAGAGTTCATTGACTTTATTATGATAGTTTAAATGAAAAGACCTCAGAATAATTTATGATTACGACTCAACGTATCTGAAAAATGCATTTTGTGGTGAGGTCGAGATGTGGTTCGAGCATGTGTGCGCGGACGCAGCAAGGTTGCATCGATGCGCGTGCGCAACTTGAATGAACGAATCCCCACTCCGCTCGTCATACACCCGATCAATGGGCCGCACGTGGCGATTGATTCAAAGTTAATCTAACGTAAGGTTAACTTGAATTTATGTAATAATAATGTTTATATTATATAGTTATTTTGTTTCAGTCATGAAAAATATTTACAAAGGTATAAGAGGAAGCTTATTTAAAAAAGAAAATATAGATCTATTAGTCTTCTAATTTTTATTTTAAATAGAACAATATTTTTTTTATATCCCTTCGAGTGGTACCTACCGTCGTGAATACGTTGTTACATAACTTCCGGATCTAAATTATAATGTCCAATTTGACCCAAGTTAGTTGACAATAGTATCAATATCGAGCTCTTATCTATGGGTACGTCTATCACTTGTAATTGACATCTAAATACTCTATTAAATGTGCCCACCATAATTGAGTGGCCGGCCGAATGATACACTAGAAGCTGCGTCGGCACCGCCTACACAATATTCAATTACACCTTTTGAGATCAACATTTTCTCTAGTACAATGATAATAAAGTCCTAGTTAATGAATACAAATATCGATTTCTTTCATTCATGAGTTGATCTGTTGATGCACTGTATTTATTGCCGTAGAAGGAAATGACGGCTGCTTGTCGCCCTTATTTGGTAAACAGCGCTGTGTACCGCTGTAGGAGAAGCTAAGGTATGCATTGGGTTTAGCGACGTCCAACTACGAGTGATCCTTATGAGGTGATAACCATATGAAAATGGTCGGATAATGTGTTATGCCTTATTTGGCACTGCGGCTGAGAGGGTAAGGCGAGATGATGGGCAACGAGTGTTGGTACTTTAGTGATATCATATTGTTCATAGTGTCAATAGTTCTAATGACTCCATGCTAATATCAATCAACAACCCATAATGTCCCACTGCTGGGCTCGGGTCTCCTCTCAGGAGAGGGTTAAGGCCATACGTCCCCACGCTGGCCAAGTGCGGGTTGGGGACTGGCAAGACAACGTTGTGGCTACGTAATCTTACCGTTGGATGTTTTTAAGCCGCCCGAAGGCCTCCAACTAAGCTTCACGACTGTTATCCTATGATAACAACCGGGACCGACTGCTTAACGTGACCTCCGAATCACGGAGACGCTCATGGTAACATGCCACCAGCGATCACCCATCCAGGTACTGACCGCGCCGTCGTTGCTTGCCCTCGCTGATTGTTTCTAATCACCGAGTGCAACTGGGCTATGAGCGCCTTCGCGTACTAATATAGTAATTATAATAATATAATTGGACAGTAACTTTGCCTATTTGTTCGGCTTGTTTGCTTTTAAACCGCTGCATAAATTTCAATAATTTTTTTCATGGAAGTACTTTGATTATTTAGGAAGGACATAGGGTGTGGAGCCAGGCAGAAGCTAGTGAGCTATAAAAACTTCAATAAAATTAGCCTTTTTACTTTTTTCAAATATTGTATGCAGCCAAATGAATTCTTATATAAGGATAATGAGGGGTTAAATATCGAATTTGAGGTTATTCAAACGCACTCACTTATTTTTTTGGAAAATAAGAATATTTTTTAGAATTGTTTTTTATGTTTAAAGAAACAGAAATTCATGAGAACAATAAAGGCATTCGAGTCCCGTCCATCTTCGTACAGTCAAATATTCATTTAAATTGTCCCTCTTGGAGAGGAGGAGGAGCTCCTGGTAGTAATGAACGACCTTATTCAGGGGTAAGCCAACGTATATTGCACTGATAAAATTAAGTAAATGATAAACGAGTCATACGCACTTACGATAGTGTCGGCAGTAAATTAGCGAATATCGAGCAGTTGATTTATTGTATTTGTATTCAAGCACACGGTTGATATGAACAATACATAGGATATTTTACAAAAACTAAAATTCTCGTGCCAAAGACTTCGTGCAAGAACAAGAAGTACAAGAATTGGCCAAGTGCGAGTGTGACTTGCGCAGGAACGATTCCGTACATTTGAAGGGTCTAACTGTTGTTTTAACAGAAATACTCTGAACTCATCGTCATCTCTGCAAATTTTAACTGTCTAACTATCACGGTTCATGAGTGACTGACAGACGGATAGTGAAGTGTTAGAAATGTATTTCCTTTCACTTTCAACTACAGGAATCATATTCGTAGTATAAATACAAAAAAAAAGAAAAAAGACCAAATGTTGGAATAAATATTTTATTGCTTATTGCATACGGAACTTATACAGTATAGAAGTAAAACCTATGTGATTTTTAGAAAAACATAAAATTTGACGTTCTGCACTTATTTAAATCTCAACAGGTTTCTTCTGACCTTAGCCACATTAGTCATCTTCCTGACAGTAGGTATTAAAATATGAGATATGTTGTTGTAAATAAATATTTGTAACTTATCAGTGTAGGTGCTAATGGATACAGCCGAACCTTTGGCTTCAACTGGCAATATCCGAGCTGATTTGTGCTCACCCTTTGGAATTTTAAGTGGTCTTTATACGTAAAATTAACGAATCCCTAATGGACCTTTTGAATGAACGGAAAGGAATTTTAAAATATGTGAGTATAAACCATCGGCCAATTTTGTTATGGTGTAGGTAGGTTCGTCACTCATTTGTTGGATTTGTTTCGGCCGCACCGCAATTGTTACGGTTACGATTTCTTGGCGATGGTTATGGGAAGACTTTTACTCAATAGAAACAAATTTTTACCATATAAAAGATCATTAACCTCATAGAAAATTAAAAAGAAGCTTTAATTGCAGATTTCCCCAAACCTTTTATGCTTATTCTAAAGTTTGCGATTAAAGATCATCCTTAAAACACTAACATGCTGTGCCAAATGATTAAACGAAAGCTCTCGCTTGTCTGAAAAGTGATGAAAAAAGCTCCCACGCATTCTCAGGGTAGAGAGCATCAAACACGCTGAAAGGTATTCGTGTGAATTGGAAACAAAGCGTCGTTTGACGCTGTCATCTCTAAACAAGCTCATGAAACTGTCAAATCGTCACTTGGCTAATGGGGTTCTGTCATCGACCCGACCCCTTTAAACTCTCGTTTCCTGACTTAGAAATGTAACTATATTTATTTTAAAATAGATACAGGCATCGATATATATGTATGTATCTACATTATTTTAGTCAAAGGATACAGGAGTACCAGTTCTATATTTGATGCCATTATAAAAATGTGTTACTTTGCGGTTGTGCTATAATCTAGGCTAAGTATAAGGTAAGCGGTATTAATAATAGGGCTCTTGGTCTTAATGAGTTACTTGGAAATCAAAAATTATTATGAGTATTTAAAAAAAATATTTTTCAGAAATTTCATTAGATTTTTTTTATTTCTGAAAAATAAAAGTAAAGTTTAGTCGATTTCGCTTGATTTCGAACATATAAAAAATAGTTTTGAAACTTTTTGACTTTGACTGATATATAAAAGAAAATTCTTTTAATATCAGCTAAAGTAAAGGTGCATTAGACATTGAATTCCTGTTTCATTATTTTTACTTATTGTAGTTTCATTATTTTTAATTATTGTAGTCTCTCAAGAAATAAGAGCAGTGAGACGGCACTGAAATACACGTTTATGTCAGCAGACATGCCACTGTTTACTCAAATCGAGGATACGAGGTGTATGTAACAGACAGACATCGTGTGAAACCGAGGGCCCCACTTAAGAGGTATCATGAGAAGTGTAAAAAACTTACTTAAAACATTGAGGCGTAGGCGTAAAGTGACAGATGTGTGCAAGGGGTCGAGGAATGACCGTTTAACTTTAACTGCTGGCTTCCGCTAAACGGCCGGTTGTTACATTCACATTGGCCTTGCACTTCTAGCTGCAGTGTAAATGAAAATCGTATGCACTTTGTTATTCATGTTATACAACTTATAATTGATTAGCCCGACGTATGTACTTAATTTGTTTTGATCGGTTCGTTTATGTTTCCTTTTAATATAAAATATATATTCTAAGACATAGGTGTGTCAAGTGCGTCATTCTTCGTAGTGTTATTGTTTATATCAGAATGTGTGTAATATTTCCGGTTCACATTGCTTAAATTCTAAAATTAATTCTTAGTGCTTCAATTTACTCCACAGTAAGCGTACAGCGCGGCGTATCGGACTGAGTGTTTATACTACGCCCGTAGTGCATTTTCAATATAGCAAATGTTTATGATTCCGTCATGTCTGTATTTGCCGCAGCTACCTTGTAAATACTGTATGATATATTTATATATATATATATATTGCTCAACGTATATCAGAAATTCGGCGCTTTTTTTCTCAAAAGTCCGGGAAGCGAAACGAATAACAGATGTTTCCTTTTCGTAGTTGGAATTTATAAACTTTTATTTTTGCTACGAATATGATTCCTATAGTTGAAAGTGAGCGGAAATAAATCGCTATATGAAAATTTTTTTCAGCTCCCGTCACCCCATGCTCTTAGAATTTTTATGAGCATATACAACAAGTCGTCCAAAAATATATGTTCCATGTAATAGACTTGTTCGTCCGGTGCTCTTGATCTATAGCATTGGTTTCAAGAAATTTTCACGATTCAGTTATGAAATATTTTTCTTGTCCTGTGCTTTGGAAAATTCACGTATGTCGCTTATGATAACTAATTATAAAAAAATCTGTCAAAAATAGATAACTGTGCATTTAGCGTAGGAATTTCATAGATTGCGTTGGAAGTGTATGCACATTCATAGAAATGATATGAATAAGCAAATATTTTACTTAATAAGTGTCAACTACAAAAACATAGTAGGTATAAAAAATTATCGCAAATCCCGCGGAAGCGTACCAGTTGATCTCTGTTAGTGTCGCGACAGTTGTATCTCCTGTCGTATCCTGCGGACGGAAGCTCGTGGATGTTGCGTCATCGCCCGGAAATAGACGGCCTCTGTGTCACCGCTCGATCACCACGTCATCGTACTTCGTCTGAAGATACACTCATGGATGCCCGTATGGATGACACGTGAGGAGTCCACATAACGAAACAATTTATTTATCCTCCCCTCTTAACAAATTTTATACGTGTATCTACGTGCTTATCTGCTAATGTCTTCGCCCAAAGCGCTACCTCACAAATGACTTTCAACAAAAAAGTAATGACAACGATCGATCTCGCAGTAGATCTCAGTAATTATTTTTAAACGGAAACAGTTTTGTGATAATGCTGATATTATCCTGCCCTGTGTGTATCCTTTTGTATATTTGCACCACGACGCGCCCTTTCCTTTTCCGTACAAGATATCGTGTATTTTCTAGAACAGGACATTGGTATGGTCCAAAATAAGTGACACACACACACATACACGCATAAATTTCGATATTTATGCTTGCATCGAACTAATAATCAGTTAAAGAAAAATATGAATCCTCCGCTTGTATATTCAGTCAAAATGTGGTAATGGAGAAGTAAATTCAGCAGGCAGTGGCCGCCTGCTATATTTACTTGCAGAATCAATTTGCCTCCGTGAAATTTATGGTCGTGTTTTCCCAATTAACTGGCAATTCGGTGGCTTCGATTATTTCGCATAATATGTACGGGCGACTCCCGCATCCGGTGATTACGTCGGTTGAATAATTTGTGATGCGTCTGCGCCGAAGTGAGCATGCCATGCACCCGCTTGATTTTTGTTAGATAAAAAAGAGAAGGGTTCGGCTCCGCCAGTATCGTGCTGAGCGATGCACTTGATTTGTTTGTTTTTGATACTGACTCTTTTGCACCTGCGCACGTTGTTTCATGGTGGTACCACCGGCAGATGCTTCCAAATGAGATTTTGCAAGTAATTTTTACCTTTGTTTTTAGTTATGAATTTTAGGGTTTCTTTTTTGTTGTAAATGTAAATGTAAATTTTGGTTTTATACGGTGTATCTTATTCGAAAATATGACTGGTATGAAGCTTTTATAAGGGTAATGAAAATAAGATTAAAAAGTAAAAGATTATTTAATTCTATAACAGATTTCAAGCCTTTTTAAAATTGGTTTTATATTGACCTATACTTCAAGTTCTTTTAATTTATTTAATATGGCTACTACATTATGTTTAAGTTTTTGTTTATTGTATTTTGTCATTAATTGTCCAAATTTACTTTATTCAGCAGATTAATAGCATATATATATTATAGTTGTGTTTAGTGGAGCTGGGGATGAAATGATTAAAAAATTGAGTAATATAATATATCGGTCTTTTACAGAGTCGACGGGCAACGTCGGCGTCGTCGGGCGCGTGCCGGCCACCGGATATGCCAGTGGCGACATAATGTGGCTTCTTGACGAGCCTAATCAACCTTATGAAGGTAATTAAAATGTTAACTGCAAGTCAGTCTTTAGACGCATGCTTAACATTATAGTAATGTATTTTGTATTATATTTCAGACTGTGAACAATTGCTCTGCTTTCGTTATTACAATGGCGAAGGTGAAGAATGCGCGGCGGAATCTCCGGCTTTACCTACCAAGTTCAAGGTCGACCTCAAAAAACTCCCACATCGACTAAAGGAAGGCATGTCTAGGAAGAGAAGCGGTGACCACGTGTCTCCCTTCTCCTATAATAATGAAAGTTTTGAAATGAATTCGGAGAATCCACCCAGAATAGAGTTCGTCCCCGGCACCAGTCATGATATCAAACATCTAAGCGAAAATGTGAATAAATGCTCAATTAGTGCTTTAGAAAGTAGTGGGAAGAATCTCGAAAAAACAAATTGTGATCCTAGCAAATCTCTAGTTAGTAATTTAAGTCAAGAATCTCAAACTGTAAATATTGAATCTCGGGTTGATTCAGATTGTAAACCGACTTCTTCAGGAGTAAAGAAAAAATGCCCTCCACCAGTAGATACGGGGAGTAGTCAAGCACTCAGCGGTGTCAAAAAGAAACAGAAGGGTGTAAATAGTGGTGTCGATTCACCTACTTCTCCTGGCACTGAGTATTATAAAATATGGTCACCAAAGAATCCATGCAAGATAATGAAATTCGTATACGACGTAGAGAGCGCAAATGTGCCCAATGATGCAGAAAAATCACCGGTACCTCCCTTGCCACCTAGACAATCGCACAAACCACTCGAGAGAATGCACGCATTGTCTCCGCCCCAGGTACCAAGACACAGAAAACCAAAAAAGTTAACAAAACCCGAAGATTCATTCACTTTTGAGTTGATAGACACCGATGAGAATTTTTTCACTGACAATAACATAACAAACTCAGCTGTTCTTCAAGGTGAAATAAACGATTTTAAGCCAGGAGAGTTTTACTCTGGAAATCAAATAGCCACTTCTTCAACTGCTAGTTTTTGGAAAAGTGGACAAAATATTGCACCCTTAGCAACCCCCGAAACTGATGGTAGCTTATGTGAATCTACAATTTCAAAACTGTCGAGATTACATGAGGAAAAAAAGCCTAAAGATGCATCTCAAAGCTCACCTAGCGCAAGTAGGAATAAGATATTGTTTATCAAAGATATTGGTCCTGACAATTATATTACTACAACGTTTGCAAGAAAAGAAAAACCCAGTCCTCCCATGGACGTGGTTGATGGGATTTCTAGAACGCCAAACCATGCAAAGTCCGAGGAGAAAGCACAACATACTTTCTTGAATGAAATCAGTAATCATTCTGAATTTGAAGATGATAATAGAAATCAAATAGAGGAGAAGGAAATTACAGTATTAAAAGGACACAAGCCTCTAACTAGACAAAACTCAGGGCGTGGGAATACACCTACAATGATGACAGCGTTTTTAAATTCTTCTCACATTGATCCATCCACAAGAGAGGCGGATAATAGTACTAGTTCTAATGCACCAAGTTCTTGTAACTCCTCGCATTCAACGTCGCCCGTTGATGAGTCCAACAAAATGTTACCAAGTGTAGGAACATTATTGATGAATCGCAAGTACTCGTGTGAATCCTCTACACCAAAACACTCTAGCCTACCCCGGCATTTAATCAAGAATCTCGGCTGTGAGGGAACTCCAAAACATTCTCCTAGTAAGACGAGCACTAGCACTATGGAAAGTCCTGTAAGGCCTCATCCACGAGTGCTAACACGAGTGGCAGCTTTAGCAGGAACGGCAATGCCCCAATGTCCGCCGACGCCTACTCATCACGCTAGAAGGCCAAGACCTTTACCCCCACCAGACTTACACCCCCCTCCTATTCAAAATTCAGAAGCTAGATTACATGAAAATTTTGAAATGGTGGAATTCACAAATGAATTAAGAACTTCAGAAATTAGGTCTCCAAATATGGAATTTGTTAATAGTAATCACTTTACGATAGTTCACGCGGGTCCTCCGGAAGATGTTGAGTTGCGGAGACCGAGGCCGGAAGACAACGATGACAACGACAATTCTGTAGCATCTCCTACACCTTTGAGGCATATGGCGGGTATAAGACTGCCCTCGATACCAGAAAGGGCTTCAAGACAAATGGCGTTAACGGGTGATTTTCCCGCTAATATGATTGGAGGGATTATTGAATGTGAGGAACCTTTACCCGCGGGTGAGTACTTATTAAAGATTTTTACTTTTACCTACTACTAACGCCATCTTGTTATTGTTCTAAGAATTTGTTTAGGGTCGAACTAGGTGGCGCTACTAGTTTAGATATAGACTTACAGTACTTACTGTACTTACTTTTTTTTTCCTTTGGCTTTGCATGATATGTGCATTCAGCCAATGTCGAGTTTATGTACTTACTTGTAGTAATAAATATGACTGCTCTCATATAACAAATAAGTTATGCTACATTGTGCCTAGAACTATAATAAGGCGCAAGGTGCGCACGCATCCGTTGTTTGTAATCTCTATTTGTCGCACTAACGCTAGTGTACGCGCCCCATTACATCGTTTAACTAAAAACTATAATACTCATTTCACGAATCTAGATATATTTACATCTTCTGTTGGTAAATTCAAAAGTAATTTGAGTAAATAAATTATTGTTTTTAAGTTCTGGTTCACTCAAGATAAAGTAGTAAATTTATATTGTAACACGTGGATAACGTTGTAAATTACACATTTATATATATTTTCTTGTTAACAATAGATGTAAGATGAATGTGTATCTGTTTGTTCTCCCTAATTAAATAAATAAATACTAAAACTGTTGATACTTGACAGGATATTTTACAAAGTACTCAACGTACTATTTGATATTTTGTTAAAGAGATAATACAAAATGATATATTTTTGTCCTAATTACCCATGGTCTACTTTATTGTTTTTTAGGATGGGAGGCCCGAATGGACAGCCACGGACGGGTGTTCTACATTGACCATATTAACAGGACGACGACGTGGCAGCGGCCGGGACTTAACGGAACAACTCCCAGGTCCCCGGCGCCTGAAGTGCAGAGGCGACAATTAGATCGAAGGTGATATTTCCTTTAATTTTAATTAGTACTAAAAAGCAAAATTTAAAAAAGTTGCGGTTAGCATTTAAAGAAATAAATACACAACAATTTTAGAAGGTTCACCAAAACATATTTCAAGCTCATGTACCTTTATCGAAGACTATTAAAATGAAATCGATATTACAAATTTGAGGGTTGTTTTAAAACGAAAACAGCGGCCAAATGGGCCACAAGGTCATCTGATGTAAAGTGACTATCGCCGCTCATGCACGCCTGCAATTCGACCTTTAAGTTATAGAAACTTAAAGGTCGAATTGCAGGCGTTACTTTTTACGTTACGTTACGTTACGTTTACGTATCTTAAAGGATTTTTAACTTTTGTTTTCATTTATTTATATACCGTTTATACTGTGCCGTTTTAACCGAGAGGCGGTAAGTCAACAACGGCTATTTTTTGTTGTATGATAAAATTATTTTTTTAAGTGACAGTGTTCAAATCGTTTCGTTTCTGAAATGTGGTGTTCGTATGTGTCAGGTACCAGTCGATCCGGCGTACGATGACGCGCACGCAGCTGTCGGACGAGGAGGCGGGCGCGTGCTCATCCCCGCCGCCCGCGCACGCGCACTCCGCCTCCGCATCCTCCACCGCGCCCCCCCACGCCCCGCACCCCGCCGCCGACTTCCTCGCCAGGCCTGACTTCTATTCCATATTGCACATGAACCAGGTAAATTCACCGTTACATTATTCGATTTGACCGCTTGCCTCAAGTGTTTTTTTTTTTTTTTTGTGGATTCAAATCCAAAATGGGACAACATTTTGTGTGTGCCACAAATCGTTGTTCTGAGTCTAGGTATTCTATCTGTCCGTTTCATATATGTTTCTAATTTCCCCCAAGGACACATTATAATACATTTCTGATGCTGGAGTTGCCCTTTAAAACAGAATAAATAAAAAATCTTTTAGCTCATTTTCTGTTAATTTTTTTTCGACTTGATTTGACAGATGCAGTATCAAATGTTAATCTGATATCGCACCTCCAATATGAATACTAAATACTCTAGGCGAACCATAATTTAATTTCACATTTTCGGACATCTAACATACAGCGCCATCTAGCCCCAAACTAAGCAGAGTTTATACTACAAACGCTAGATTGAATGATAGAAAACTTATATACTTCTATTTTTGCAAATGTATACGTATTATACATAGAAAATACCCAAACTACGAAATATTTACAGATCATGAAAACATTTGTTCCCACTTATTATCGTATTCGTCTAGTGTAAAGCCCGCTCACCATATTATTTAGCATCGATGACCTTACTAGTATACCACATATTTTTGTGTGTTTTGAGTCAAA
Source organism: Hyphantria cunea (assembly GCA_003709505.1). Classification (NCBI taxonomy): domain Eukaryota; kingdom Metazoa; phylum Arthropoda; class Insecta; order Lepidoptera; family Erebidae; genus Hyphantria; species Hyphantria cunea. Next base: position 636,665 of record PKRV01001141.1, read on the forward strand.
TAACTTTACTCATATAAAACATAATTTTAAACTTTTACAGGAAGCATCAGCACTGTACAACGGCAACTCTACTCTCAAGCATATGATATCCAAGATACGTCGTGACACATCTTCCTTCGAGCGTTATCAGCACAACCGGGATCTCGTCGCCCTGGTCAACATGTTCAGCGAGACGGAAAGAGACCTACCGTTGGGATGGGATACCAAACTCGACAGGAACGGCAAGGTACACAAAATAGGATACCTATAAATGTCTGTTTTTTCCGACTACCATAAAACTAGAAGGAAGGGTAATATAATGCCTAAACCACTGAATCGATTTTGATGAATGAGATGTCAATACATTCATAACAGCGGCGCAGGTGACATAAGCTATGTGCATTTTATCAAAAATCTAAAATAGTATTATGTTTTTGTTAACTTTTTAATGTTCGAGGTACGTTAATCTCATAATATTGTGGTTTGATAAATGTTTTAAAGAGTGGCAATGGTAGAATAGAATTCTATTCTATTCTTAATAGCAACTCAGTAGGCTAATACATTGCAAAGTTAAGCAATCCTAGCTAGGTCAGTCTATAGATGGGTGCGTTTTACACATAGAAACCCTTCTAGCTGTTTAAACCTAGTTAAAAAAAAAACTCGGAGGATGAATCTTATTAATTATGCAACAGTTGTATAATAAGGGGTATTAAAACAAGAATGTGGGTGATTAAAATATGAGTGTTTTAATACCTAATTATGTACAGTTGCATGCAAGACTATCTACACCCATGACATGAATCACTACATAGTATAAAACAAAGTAGCTTTCTCTGTCCCTATGTCCCTATGTATGCTTAAATCTTTGAAAGTACTCAACTGATTTTGATGCGGTGTTTTTTAATAAAAAGAGTGATTGAAGAGGAAGGTAATGTATAAATATGTATAAACTAGCTTAGTCCCGCTGCGTTGCCCGCTGTTACAATAGCGAACGCGGGTAACACCGCGGGCCTCAGCTAGTCCTCTATAAATTAATACATTTTTGCAATACAATTAACAAAAAAATATGTCGGGATACGACGTGAATTCGGATAACAGTTCTTTTTCTAAATACGACGCTGTAGTAGTGAAAGACGCGTTCCTGACAATGCTCTTTTTTTTTAAAAAAGGAGTGCCTTTGAAATTTATTACAACATTATTACACTCGTTTGAATGATACTATGGTTACTATGACACATAATGTTTTAATGTTGGCAATAAGCTAGCCGTTTCAGAAACCTTTACAGAGGATTTATAGTATGGGTGTAGATAAAAAATTAAATAGAACGCAATTTAAAATATGAATAGTATTTTCAGATCGTTTTGTCTTGTTTATATTGTAGGTTATAAAGACGATAGGAGTGTCACCAATTTGCTGTTAGGTTTAGGCGGTAAATTATGACGTGTAGAGAAAACAGAGATTCCCAAAGTCTATACATATACATAATATAATATAATTAGGTCCTCAATGCATGTCTCGGTTATGATTCCTTGAACCGAAAAAACTAATGCTTTCCGAATTATTTGGTATTAAATTTGTCGTTATAACTATGCGAAAAAATGCACTACTGATGGGTCTGGATTGTAATTAATATCCAGTTAACCGTGTAGTGACAGATCAAGAATACGTGTCACCACCCCCATCTTACTGTGGGTGTCGTAGAAGCTAACATCAACTTAGAACTAACTGTATACCAACCCGTCTGAACAAGGTGTTACAGCAGGCCAGAACTTCGTGTCTAAGCTTATGTCCAGCTGTAGTCTGCTAAACGCTGTTGATGAAAGTCGATAATTATTTAAATGTCAATCAAATACGTCAAGTCTTTTGTCAAGTTTTTAGTATTAGGTTGTAGAAGAGTCTGGTGCGATAGGACTAACACATAACCATGGTGTAGCGTTTCTACGTGGACCACGTGATGCGTCGCACGACGTTCATCGACCCGCGAGTGCCTCGCGCTGCCGCCACCGGCCCCTTCTCGCCGCTCTTGCCGCAGCGGCGACGACCACACGTGACCCACGTGCCACATGAACACCACACGGTCAGTTCGACCACCACGCTTCATCACATCACATCACACACGCATCGCCTGCACGTTTGGCCTAATGAACAACACCTTGTGTGATCCACATATTGTTGTTCTTGAGTCTGGGTGTTCTTAATGTCCCATTCGTGTATTTTTTAAAAAATCCCCGCTACCCTGGGTGTATATTCCTAATGCGGGAGTTGTATTTTTAAGAAGGAAAAAAAAAATAGAGTTTACTCCTTAGGAAACGATTTTCATACTTAGCATGCGGTTTGAATTTTTTTTTAATTTTCTGAACAGTAAAATGGAGCGTTAACTAAAAGTGATATATTGCGCTGCAGTGATTTGTCATTAGTTATGTCGTCTAACAAACTATTGAAACATACAGCGCTAGAATGCTTATTATTAGGGATAGTTTTCTCGTGAATTTATGTAATTGTTTAGAATTTCATGGCGCTAACGCGTTTCGTTCAACGTAGTATACGTACAAAAGGAAGAAAGCTTGATGCGTAACGTAAACTCCACTTTTTTTTCATCCTTGTGATTTTATTGGAACGTACATGTTTATTGAGCTTTGTGCGCAATGGAATATGTTGTCGAAGCAAGCTTTATTCGGTCGCAAGTTATTGAATCAAAATGAGGGTAGACCTAAATTTTTTAAAATATGTTTTTTTCTGTCATATATATAGATAAGTGGTATAACTTCTATGAATTTTCATTCAATTATAACATATCATCTCGTCATGTAAAAGTAGTTTAATTTGTGAATTCTATGTAAACCGTACTTGAAATTTACACACAAAATGTAATTCAAAACAAAATTATGGTTAGCCAAAATTTTAATGTTTGTTTTAATTGGTGCTGTTTTTTATTTGTTTGTTTGTGATAGCATGGTGTTCATGTTTGTGGTGTTGTTTGCATTTGTTTATGGTTGAGCACAGGGCATGCTTTACTTGGTATGTGCACTTTGCTTTCGGTATTTTGTTTATTCTGTTGTTTTTTTGTTTTATTTGCTTGTTTATTGTGGTCTTGTTTGGGTGATCGTTGTTTTGTTTTATTTTTTGTCGCTTTGGGTCCTTCGTTTTTGTCAGCGGAAGCTTTTTAAATTTCGAACTTATTTATTAGCGGTATTTCTTTGCTAAATGCACACGTACGCTAGTTGGAGCTGGTAAGCTAGGTTTCACATTTGTCTTAAAAGTATTTTATGTATAATTGGTTTCAACAATACTTTATCAGACTGTTTCGTTTTGAATGTGATGGGCAAAATAGGTTTCATTGATTAAATTTTTTTTAAGAAAAGAAAAGTTTACCTAATCACGTTTTGAAATGGCTAATAGCGGTTTTATGTTAAGTTTTATTTTATTTACCATACTCTACACGGAATACTTAATTATAATTGAGAAAGATTACATACCTCAAAGTCAAACATACTCTTTATTTTTCTGATTTTAATTTGAAAAACTAGTAAAAGAGCTATTAATAGGACATCTCATACTACTAAACTTGTATTATAATGTAATAAATATGCGCAGGCGCCGACTCCACCTCCCCGACCACCAATCACAGCTATGGATGTACAACCTCACAATGCGCACCAAGAAATACCTGTAGCTTACAATGACAAGGTAAATACATATTAATATCATATCTGTCTGTCTGTTATACTTTCACAACAAAGCCGCTGCACCGATTTTAATGAAATTTCGCATGAGGATACTTTGTTTCTCGAGGAAAGACATATGTACATAATATTATAAAGCCATGCACTCAAATTACTTTTTCACAATTACTAAAGAGTCTTACATAAATGAGGATCTTAAAAAGGCACAATAGATAAAAAGTACACCCTTAAAAAACTTTTCTTTAGTAAACGAAAGTCAGTCCGTTTATTTAGAAACTGTGACGCACAGACAGTAGAATTTACATAGTAATAAACGATGTGATCATTTTTCTTAACTCCAGATATTTAGAATGTAGTTTCGAGTGTTGTCACTAGATGGCGCTAAAACATGTTTCGTATATTATGGATGTCGCAACAAGACATAGATTTATAGTTGTGGTCAGAGCTGGCTCCATCTACCTTAAATGTAGTTGGCATCACGTTTAAAAATGTTCCTTTAAGCAACCTTTGTTTCCATTCATGATATTGAAAAGACATTCTTTTTATGCTATAATTGGAGACTTTATTTATTTAGGGACCCATTCGGGGTTTTTTTAAGTTGCTTTAAAACTTCTAGTGATTCACTCCTTGACTGCTGTGCATGTAAAATCGAGTCCCACTCAGGAATTATACGTTGTTCTGTCTGGGTTCTATTTATCAATGCACATAAATAAAGTTAAAATGTCTGTTTGTAATTACAAACAGCTTGTCACTAAATGCATATGAAGGTATATAACGGTACTTACATAAAAAAAGCAATTTTTAAAATTTGCGTTTGTATGTGTTTCGGCTAATCTCTGCAACGGCCGTAACGATTTTGACGAGAATTGAGGCAAATGGCTCGTGATATAAGGAGTAACTTTGGCTACTTTTAATTTAAGATAGTTTCGCTCGGCGGTGTTACTCATCATTGTTGTTGTAAAGGTACAACAACGACCGCGGGTCACACCGTGAGCTGATCTATATGTTATGAAATGTATAAGTATGCTTATCAACAAGTTGATTTGCATACCGACTCTGCCTAAATTAGGAACAGAGAGACATGTAAAATTATTGTTATTATTCTTTAAGTAGATATTATTGTTTTTGGAAACTACTCGCTACGGCCGGAATAAAGTATGAAATGACTGTAATACTAAAATTCCAATTTGTTCTTCAACAGGTGGTAGCGTTCCTCCGGCAGCCGAACATAATGTCCATTTTGCGGGAACGTTGCGGTGGGTGCGGTGGCTCGCTCCGGGAGAAGGTGAACACGGTGCGAGTGGAGGGAGTGGCTGCTCTCAACCGGTACCAGAATGATGTGCAACTCACATGCTTACTCAGGTCAGTACATCAAAGTATTTAAATGAATAATATAAATATTTCAGAAATCTACACATCTCTACATACAACGAGATCTATTGCCAAACTAAGCAGAGCTTGTGTTATGGGTACTAGACATCTGATATAAATACATATTATATACTTTTCTTGTAAGTAGAGTTCAAGAATGGGGTCACCATACTCACTGTGAATTCAGATAATGCTGTATGGCGGTTTAGTAAGATGTTTTTTATCTGTTAGCTGCCAAAATGACTGCCCTGCCTGATGAAAAGTATGTGCAGAATCCAAGAGTGATGGTCTAAGAGCCTTGGCGAGCCCTGCTTAATTTTTTTTCAAACTAAAACTAGAATAAGCCACGAATTGAACACGCGATAGTCTCCTTTGTCGTGGGAGAGCCACGCTTCGGCATGAATGGGCCGGCTCGACCGGAGTGATACCACGGCCTCACAGAAAAACGGTGTGAAACAGCGCTTACGCTGTGTTTCATCGAGTGAGTGAGGATACCGGATGCCCATACCCTATCCAACGCCCCCTATCCCCCTCACCATCCCCCTTCCCCCCAGGCCGCCATAGTGTGGGTCACCATGCTGCATTGTTCTTTTTCGCATTGAGGATGGTGACCACCACTCTTGGATTCTGCTCATGCTTTCCATCAGGCAGGGCAGTCATTTTGGCAGCTTAAATATATATAAAAAAAAACTACGTATAAACCTGTCTTTCAGCTGAAGGTGCCATTACTCACGAATGTATTAACTTAAATGGCATTTTATTTTTAAATTATGGGAATATACCACTGGGCGTATACCTTGGACGCTAACACATCTTAACCAACATAAATATTGCTGAATGTCCTTAAGACAGATTGCAATAATAAAATAAATTAGCATTAACAGGCCACGATGGTGATAAAAATAAGTACATTAACTCTATAGTGTTTTTTAATCATCAATAATAAATAAAATTTGACTACACGGTTGGCCTAGTGGTTTCAGTGGTCGCCACACCGCTTCCTACTGCGCCAAGTGTTGTGGGTTCAAATCCTACATGAGACAACACTTTGTGTGATCTATAGATTGTTATTTTATGTCTGGGTGTACTTTGTGTCTGTTTCACATGAACACATATAAATACATATACATATGTGTGTAAAGATCCCCGTGACAAAGGAATGTAGGTATATTCCTAATGGGGGAGTTGACTTTAAAAAAAATAATAAAAAAAAATGACAACTCTTTACTTGTAGTGTATACGTGAATATACAAGTAGTAGGATTTATAGTACTGTCACTTGTTTAATTAAATTTGTTATTTAATAGGTAAGTGTATTATAAAAAACGTATTATTCAAAATATTAGAATTCAGTTTTATTATTGTCTATATCACTGGTTGCTAAGTATTAGTTCCAAAAATAAACAGTTACTTTTAATTCACGATAACAGCGTGACACAGATCGCAAATCACACGGCCAGGACTGTCAGCGTACAACATATAGTTTACAACACTATTAATTTACGAGAAGCTATAAATTACACGACAATTATGCCACAGATTATGAATAGCCAAAAGTTTCGTTCACTCGCTAAAAGGTAGTGTTTTCGTTATTAGAACGAGGTTCGGACTTAATTCCATGTTACTGTAATGGTAATTTTGGTCATTTATAACAAGTTAGACCTACCCTTCTTGTAATTTATGTTATACAATGTATTGCGTCATTAATGTGTCTAAATTATGTATTTATTTAAAGTGCAAATAGACATGAAGTCTTGTGTGTACTTTTGACAGCTATGTACAAATTAAATTAAAATTGCCCTTGACAATTTTAATTTGTACATAGCTTTCATTTCAATAACTTTGCGTTTAGTATTTCTTTTTAAAGTATATATGTTTTTTTCTAGAATTCCACACAAAAATTAAAAAAATTATGTTTTGATGTAAGTACTGTACTTTCATATACATTTATTTGAAAATGCAAACAGACACTTAAATTTTATATATCCTTCAAGGTATTACTTTGGGGCTGACTGTACGCATTGCACAACTTTGATTACTAGTTATTAACTGAATCACCGATGACGTGAGGCCTACCTTAGTGTACTTGTTCTGTATTATGAAGTAATTCTATATTATATACAAACACATCGCAGTACCTATACATTTTTAACTTTCAATGAATCAGCGTGTGTTGCGGTTACAAAAGTACACTCATCGGCAAACATATATTTATATATGTACTGTACACATATTGATTGACTGCCTCGGTGGCGCAGTGGGAACGTGGTCGGACCAAATGTTTGTATGATCTGCAAATATGTATTTCGGAGTTTGGGTGTTTTCTATGTATAATATGTATGTATTTACAAAATAAAGTATATTTGTATTTATATCAGTTGTCTAGTACCCATAACACAAGCTCTGCTAAGTTTGGGACTGGATGGCGTTGTGTGTTTGATATCCGAAATATTTATTATTATTTTTATTTAATATTATATAGATTACTTTCTGTTAGAAAATGAATTAAGTGAAATTCTCTTAAGTAAATGGATCCCTGATTTAGAAGTCTTAAATGACATGCCTAATTATAATTGTTTATATGTAAAGAATTGCTCGTTTAAAGGTATTAGAAATGTTATACAATGATAATCTTTTGATGAAACAGGGTCGCCACTAAACAAATGAATTTACCAACTAGGCACGTTCGTTTTAAACCCACAAGTCGCTATACGTAGAATCGAAACCATAATAAGCGATATTATTATAGTTTTATGTTTTTCTTTGTTATAAAAAAGTATGTAATTTGAAGACTAGAACCGAAATCACGGTATTTTTGTTTCTTAATGTTAATTGAAATATATATTAACCTATCGCCGTCCACTGCTGAACGAAGGTGGGGTACCAACTATTCCGGACTTGCAGTCCAGTCCGCATCTATCCGCATGTCATGGCGTCTGCATGTGAAGTCACGTCGCAGACGTGACGTCACCATTTGCCAACTAGTGTCAATTATAGAACTTAAAAAAAGTAAAGCGATCGTCGGTTATTTCCAAACATAATGACGTTTTCAGAAACGTGACGTAACTCGCTCTGATTGGTGTTCAACTTTACATGGCGGATTTTTATATTTTAATAGCTTTATTTTTGTTAATTAACTATTACTCTCGCTTTGAATATGAAAACAAATGCTATTTTTATACTCTATGAACTCCATTTCATTAGATAAATACATAATTTAGTGGTTCTTGGTTACTGTCATCATGCCTATTAATGTCAACCAAATGAAAAAATGTCAAGGTGATGTGGAGTTAAGACAATAAAATTAATAATGAAACCAGCAGTAAATAGTCAAACCAGTCTTAAGTTAAGTCTTGGTAATTAAGTATCAAAGAAGATTACACGTTATTGAGTCTCTGTATGTCGTCCTTTAGCTTATACGAGTGATGTAAACGCATTCTTATTACATGTTGTCGAAGTAATTGCAGTTCGCCTTAGAGCTAATGTGACGCTAACAGAGAACCTTTAGAAAATAGTAAAAAACATTGCATGTATAAAGTATGCTACAAGTACGACTTTATTTATAAACTGATTTAATAGGTAAGTAGTTCGCATTCGGGCTTTTTATTGAGTGTGTGCAATATTTTGAAATTTAAATCGTCGAATTCAATTTTGAAGTATATACTATTGGATAACAATGGGCATGATGACTAATTTTGAAACGGTTAATAATGCACATAATTGGAACTGTTTTATGGTGTTCGGAAATATCTCCTATTGTCAAAAACAGTTATATTTCTACAAAACGAAGTTCTAATAGGAAAATATTGCGATTTTTACTTTGAGTTTAAAATTCACGTTAAAACGCACGGGGGTGACATGGCGTCTGTTTGTGACAGATGCGACATCACCATGTGTCGACCAGTGACAATTATTGCTCATGTAAACAGTCAAGTAATCGTCGATTACATCCGAACAAAGTGAATTTTATACATACGTGATGTAACTCGCCCCGATTGGTAAACTTAACATGGCGGATTGCTGTATTTTGTAGTTTTATTTTTGTTAATTAACTATTGATCTCACTCTAAATATGAAAATAAATACAATTACATATTTTTTTCATAGAAAAATACAATTTTTTTCTATGAACCCCATTTCATCAGATAAATACATAATTTTAGTGGTTCTTGGTTACTGTCATCATGCGTATTGGAGGAAGAAACACAGCACATTAAAGTTCATCATGATTTAGGCGCGTTAAATTTCGTCATACATTTTTATACGTTATTTATTGTGAATAAATTGGTAATTGAAAAGGAGCAGTACAAGACAATAATCCATTTTAGAAGTTACTTCGCCGAGACTAGTTAGTAGTAGAGTTACACCAATTTTCTAGCAATCGCATTAAAAGTTTCTCCCAGAAGTATTAGCTACCCGTAAGTAACTCCTTAGAAATATATAATAGATTGGCGAAGAGAATACTGCACTCACACAAAGACTAGCAGAAATATAAATAAAAATGTATAAATCAAACCCATAAGTAAGCTCCAAGTTCAGATAGGTGGTGAGATAAGCGCAACGCTTTGTTATGTAAACACACGTAACAAGGATGCGCATGCGCCGTTATAATTACATGTGACCTTTCGCACATATTATGTGCAATGTTCAGGTATTATTAGGGTTGGTAAATGTTTCTTGTGGCATATTCTCAGGATTATAAAGCTCTAGCAGATGTGCCCAACCTCTTCTCTGTCCGCTTTTGCCCGTAGCGTGATGTTGTATAGTCTGAAGAAAGTTATTTACCAGAATAAAAGTTATAGACATGCTGCCGCTAACTTTTAAAAGGAAGAAATCCATATATATAAAACAGGGAGGTGACCGACTAACTAAGATATCCAGAGATCAACGCACAGTCCAAACCGCTGAATCTAGAATCCTATATTTTTGCGTGTCGTGTCTTTGCATACAAAGAACCGTTATAACGTAAATGAGCACTAAGAAAGCAATTCTCAAAATGCCATGCCTAAGAGGGTAAAATAGGGGATGAAAATATCTATTTCCGCGCGAGCAAAGCCGCGGGCAAAAGCTAGTTCTTTAATAAACAGTTTTTGCAAAACTAACCGTATACGTAGCACACGCAATGGAAATTGTAAAGAGGAATAATTATTTCCTATTTTTACAACATTTTTCATCATAGCGTGTACCGTAGTAGCCTTTGTATCGTAGCGTGATGATATAATAAATAGCCTATAGCCTTCCTGTAGAATATTTTTTCAAATCAGACTAATTTCTGAGATTAGCGCGTTCAACCAAATAAAGTCTTTAGCTTAATAATTACATCACTATGATCCTTCAAGAGGAGCGTGGAGAAGCATCTCACTAGGCCTCAATAGTATGACTGTATAAAATATCTTCACCACTGCAAGTCAAAAATATAAAACAAATTTGTTTGCATAAATATTGCATAAAACAAATTGCAATCGGTTTTAACAACCCTGTTAAAAGTGTCATCGGTATTTATGCACATAATATTATATGAACTAACCTTTACGTCATCTTTTTGCCGTTAGGAGACCTACATGCCCTTTACTAAACGCAAATACCTAATATTACGAATATTATTCGGCACGAGTGCTAAAGAGATACATATCTATGTGAGAAACTACTCAAAAAGCCACTCGAATACTCAACAATCGTCTTGTGAAAACCGGCAATTCAAGTGAAAAGTTATTAAATTTTGTTATTGCCTTTTTATTTACGATGTTTTATTCAATCTGGATCAGGTAAGGATTCCCATACTAAACGTCGTCGAGGCTACCGTTTTGAAAGACAGCTAAAGTCGATCGAAGCTCTGAAATATGGGTTTTCTTAAGTATACTATTAATAATCTTAATATCATACAACCTTTCGGAAAATATGTTGGTTCTGTTCGGTAATCAACTCTAGTCCCCGTGCGTTTATCTTGTTCCTGAAATCACTTCCAGAGTTTGTGGGTAGCCAATTCTAAAATTGAAATATTTTAAAATGTTATAAAGCATATTGTTTTTATCAATAACAACTACTACGACTCCTGTAGACACCATTGAAGTGATCAAAATATATATTTTTATTTCTTTGGTTCGAACCGAATATAGAGATCTCAAGCACAGCAGTTGCATATTCTGCCACTATTCCATCGAGGCAGTCACCATCACTGTCAGCTTATTATAAAGTATATTGCTTTTATAATAACTGGGTATGGTTGTACACACAACCTTATTGCTTAATGTGCCGCGGCTATCGCGTTCATTAGCTGGAAATAAGGAACACACGGCTCTGTAGTAATTAGTATATCGATATGGAACGAATACTTTCCCAACTATTAGATAAACGAAGCTTTTTAAACACCTGGTGTATAATTTGAAACTAAAATGATAACAAATGGGATTAAACTATTGCCACTTGTCACAAAAAAACCCATACGCAAGCACTTAGTCTAACAAGCTAAAATAAAAAATCCCCTACATAATCACTTATTCAAGTAATCATACACCAAGAATGCCTTAAGTCATTTTGGAAAAGAACTGATACTCTTACACTGCTGGACCGATATTAATCAATCATAGCTAAGAACCATTGCAAAAAAACGGGCTTTCAAATAAAAAAACGCATCGAAATCGGTCTATCCGTTTGAGAGCTACGATGCCACAGAAAGATACACACACTCGCACACACTCACACATAGACAGATAGACATCGATATCGTCAAATTTATAACAATCCTCGAGGGTCGTCGAGGGTTAAAAAAATATTTTTCTTTGTCTTTTGCCACTACTTACCCGTTTTTTTAACATCTTAAGCGGGTAAGGTAAGCAAAAAATGATAGCTTGTTTGTTATATCCAAGAATATCTCTATAAACCTAATATATCTTTAAATAAATTACAAATATTAGAATAAGTATTAGAATATTATTATTATTTCATCGTATGTCCTCAAAACTATCATCAAACTGTCGTCCTGTATAATTCTGACAGTTGGCCAATTAAGACAACGGATGAGAGACGCTTGCACGTGTAGTGTGACTTGAATCTACAAGGTTAGAAATGAATATATACTAGAGAGTTTGAAAGTATTGCCACTGAGTGAACAGTTAAGAAGTATGAGGTCATCTTGGAAGGGACATATTTGCCGAAGAAAGTCTTAGGCATGGGAGTTGAAGCGTACAAGAGAAGAGGAAGACCAAAGAAATGGTGGATGGATTGTGTGAAAGAAGTTATGGCTAGGATTGGAGTTAAAATGTAAATGCAGCAGAATGGCAGCATAAGAAATACTGCTCCTACCCAGATATAATTAGAATAATCGCAGGCTTGATGACTTTAAAATTAGATAAGTTTGTAAATTTCTCTACTAGTATTTTTTTTATTGCCGTAACAAAAACCAGACTATCGGCAGGTTTTCTATAACATTGCTGTGTTCACATCATACAACGTTTTATTACATTTATTTGAAAGCTCTTGCAACATTTTATCTTTTTGTGCAAGGTCCTGTTTGAGAAGTAATAAATATGTTCAGACATCTTAACACGCAACGCCATCTAGTCCCAAACTAAGGAGAGCTTGTACTATGGGTACTAGACAACTGACATTAATACACATATACTTTTTTTTTTGTAAATACATACATATTATACATAGAAAACACCCAAACTCCGAAACAAATATTTGCAGATCATACAAACATTTGGTCCGACTCAGGAATCGAACCCAAGCCCTCTTGCACAGCAGTCGCATACGCTATCACTGCACCACCAAGACAGGATATTTTGGAAGTGATCGAAACAGATATAACATTAATTATTATTAACTAAGTAAAACTAAGTAAAAAAGTTAAGGCACCATAATCCTGTAACTTTCCTCAGTTGATTAATTTTAATTATTTTTGTTTTTAGTTACTAGTTTTTTTTTCTGTAATTTTATATAATTTTTAGTTGTTATTGTAAAATGAATAACACATTTGTAGATAAAAAATATGTGAGAGCAGTCCCTCCTAATACAGGCATTTTTTGCTTAAAAGGAGAGTCCAACTTCTATTGTACGACATTGTTTTTTGTTAACGAAATAAACTATTAAAAAAAAAACTATTATTAACTAACTGATCCAGCAAACTTCGTAGGTCATATTTATTTTCGTGAAAATTTTCTGAATTACCGATAAATTAATTAGGGCCGAAGTGTACACTATTAATTGGACTAAGAAAATATAACACCTCCGGTTTGCTTTACAAACACATAAAAAAGAATTATCCAATTTGGTGCAGTCGATCGAAAGTTATGCGCGTACATAAATTATTGTTATTCATTTTTATTTATAAAGATAGATATGTTATTTTTCAAACTATGGTATATTTCTCGCGGTTTTAAATATAGTTATACAACTCATTTAATTTGACTTATCGACTTAACTATAACATATAGAAAATCAACGTAGGATTCGTGATGTCGTGTTTAGTTGGTGAGTGCGAGACCGGAGGCACACCATGGTGTGGGTCACGATGCTGCTGCACTGTCTGCATTCGCAATGAGTATGGTGAACATCACTCTTGGATTCTGCTTATGCTGTCTGTTAGGCAGTCATCAACAACCCATAATGTCCCACTGCTGGGCTCGGGTCTCCTCTCAGGAGAGGGTTAAGGCCATACGTCCCCACGCTGGCCAAGTGCGGGTTGGGGACTGGCAAGACAACGTTGTGGCTACATAATCTTACCGTTGGATGTTCTCAAGCCGCCCAAAGACCTCCAACACAGCTTCACGACTGTTATCCTATTATAACAACCGGGACCGACTGCTTAACGTGACCTCCGAATCACGGAGACGCTCATGGTAACATGCCACCAGCGGTCACCCATCCAGGTACTGACCGCGCCGTTGTTGCTTCCCCTCATTGATTGTTTCTAAACACCGAGTGCAACTGGGCTATGAGCGCCCCTCCGTCGCGTTAGGCAGAGTAGAGTCAATTTGGCAGGGCCATACATAATAAATAGGTAACTCCTAAGAAAATTAGCAAAATCAGAAGTATATCAACAGTTGGTCAGCTTAAATTCCACTGGAGTACTTTATAAATCAACCGTTTACATCGTTTTTTCTCTTTTTATATGAGTCCCTGTATCCTCATCTAGAAGAACAGAGTGTCTGCCTCATGCCATACCGGAATAGTTTGCTATAGATATTTTATCCTGTCCAGGCTACATTTTACACACACCGTGTCTTTAAAAATGTAATACTTGTTGTATATAATCATCATATGCTGGAGAGCCAGGCCGGTTCGACCGAAGTGATACTGCGGCCTCACAGAAAACCGGTATGAAACAGCGCTTGCGCTATGTTTTAACGAGTAAGTGAGGATATCACAGGCCCATAACCCAACCCTTCCCTCCATCGCCCTCCCCATCCCCCAAAGGCCGGCAACGCACTAGTGACGCCACTGGTGTTGCGATACGTCTGCTCGTTTGCCTCCTATTTCATAAAAAAATATGATTGTGTATGTTTAACATCAATGTTTTGTAAGCAACATCCTTCGAAATGTTTTGTACATGTACAGTACATTTTCTTACAATCTATAGGTTTAACAACCTATAGATTGTATAGGTTTAACAACCTATAGTAATCTATACATATGATTTACCATATGTATACATTTCACAACGACTTTAAGAGGTCTGTACATAAAAAATATTGAAGGAAAACTTCTATAAAGTAACAGAACTCAAACCAACAGTTCTTATCATTTTTGGTTGTTTTTCTGTGCGTTTGTGCGCGCTTTTCTCAAAAGTGACTTAACAGATTTGGATCTAATTTTCTCTAGTGTATTGTAGTAATCTTTACTTAACATTTGTTGTTCATTTTGTGTATTTTAATCACTTTACAATATTGAAAAGTTATATAAGCTTAAAGAATTGCGATTGCTCACTCATACGCGGGACAAGTCGCAGGCCAAAACTAGTATAAAAATATGACTAATCTATCTGACTTTATATTTGTGATATCATTGACAATGTTATTGTTACCGAAACCTTCGAATTGTGTTAGTTTGTTCAGATCATATTGGAATTATACCAACAATACTGTGTTTGTTTGTAATGTATTTTGACAGGATAAATAGACTAGTAGCTTTTAAGTGTATTTATATTTGTATTTTATAAAGTGCTACCATATTGCGTAACGAAAAGTTAATAAGAATGTGAGAAGAAATACAAGGTGGTTCGCCATGTTTGTCTACGACTGTTAATACAGTTTTTATAGTGTATTGAATTTGTATTACTATTCTTCGTAATATGAGTTGTCTCTAGTTCTAGTAGTTTTCTTTATATCGACTGCCTCATTGACGCAGTGGTAGCGTACGTGACTGTTGTGTATGAAGTCACAGGTTCGATTACCGGGTCGAACCAAAGTTTGTATGACCTGCAATTTTTTTTTCGGAATTTGTGTGTTTTCTATGTATAGTATATAGTATTTTCTATGTATGTAACATACTATACATAGAAAACATTACTTATTTAACATTACTATACATACAAAACTTACAAAATAAAACAGGCCAAGTGGGAGTCGTGCTCACGTACTGAGGGTTCCGTACAAACCTGTAGTGTATTATATGATGTAACTAAAAATGTATGCTTTTCGCAATTTTGCCTTCATCTCTGCTATAATACGTTGCTTTGTACCGAATTTCAAGATCCTAATTCATGGGATGTACGCTATAAGTTTTAATTCCCTTGCGAGTGTCGAAAATTTGCAGCATAAACGGCTGTCTCTCTTGTTTGCGTTGGCTTAGAAGTTTGATTTTTTTACAGCTCCAAGGGACATTAAACCTGAGTATTTAATATTCAGCTTGATACCTCTATGCGTTCCTGAGAAAAACGGTCTTGACCGACAGACAGACGGATAACAAAGTGATCCTATAAGGGTTCCGTTTTTTCTTTTTAACCCCAAAAAGAGGTAAATATGTATTTTTATCAGTTGTCTAGTACCCATAACACAGGTTCTGCTTAGTTTGAGACTAGATGGCGTTGTGTGTTAGACACCCGAATATATATGTATATATTTATATACATTATCTCTCATAAATTATTTCTCATATATCATAAATTAATGAATAAGTATAATATAGTGAGGATACATAGGCACAGGAATATCGACTAAATTGATTAGGTGACGAGAATCATTAATTTTTATTGACACTGAAGCTAGCATTTTAGATTATATCCCAAGTGTTAAAGAGGAAAGAAACCCATTGTTAAACTAATCAACATAGTTGAAGTTACTATGCCCATATATCCTTAAGAGTTGAACTAATGCTTTACCTTATATATCTCACAATCGCTTGTAAATATGTACCTACTTATCTGGTGTACATACATTTTTGAACATTACTAACAGCTCTTTATATTTTAGTTACAAACAGTTGTAGATCCATTAAATTTAATGGAGCAGAGTTTACATATCTGGACTCAACTTAAAGATAATGTAAAGTAATATTTGTTTATCTACAATATTTTAGATCACCGCTTGTTGACACCTAAAAGACATACAAGATTGACGTCATTTTAACTCCAACTAGGCTACGTAGGTGAAACGTGTCAGTAGGTGTGTGTGCCTATACAAATATGTAAAACTAAAGAGATAAGAAAAAATACGAAAAAATTGTGTATTTTGACCATCATCTAGTTAGATTTTTAGACAGTTAAAAAGCTTTAAAAACCAATTTTTCTCGATATCAAACAGGCGCCATTTCTTTCTCCCTAAAAGCGAGTAATATCCTGGGATTGTAACAATCGAAATTCTCTATCTAACTGTTTCCAATCAAATATCAAGCTTAAAAGGGCTAGAACCCAGAGCCGTAAAACCTAATTGAAAAAAAGCACTTTTGAATTTCATTGAATTTGTTGAAAAGTGCTATCATTCATTAATAGATACAGGTTTTCCCCTCCTAATAAGCTTTTTTGAGCTTGCCAACCCTTTTCCACGCATTTCCTAACCGCCTAACTTGTTTCTAAACACGATATTATAAACTTAATAATGTGCTACCGTATTCAAAGCATTTTAAGCATATCTTGATCTCTTCGTCTCCTTAATTTATTACAAACCAAACGTACATATAACAAATATTTTTTACGTATTTAGTTTGATGTTCTACAGTGTAATGTGTTCGGAGAAAATTGCGAAGGTAATAGAACTGAAGTTATATTGTTTATACAGCAAGTTCTGACATCGTCCCTCCTCGCCGGTAACCGCACTGTTCCCTAGATCATACCACTTTATCTGACGTCACTAGTCCATTGAAAACCCTGTAATGAAACTGTATAACGCCAAAAGCCAAATCAAAACTTTCAAAATTTCGATTCACTTCGACCATCACTCTTCATCACGAAAGGAAATGGTCGGAGTGATGCGGAATTTGATAATTTCAGATTGCGTATTTATTTAAGTTTTAAAGTAATACATTGAAGTACAAATTATAGCACCATTTAAAGTTAACTATTAAAGATTTAACTCCATAATTGCAGAAAACATTTGCATAAAGTTTCAAATAGATAAATCTATTAAATTGAAAAGAATAAAAGCATGTATTGTTGTATAAAATGTTTTGTATTTGAATAATAACAAATGTGTTAGTCATTGTTGTTTAGTAATTTATAATCCATGTAATGATTTATTTAAATTATGCGTGAAATGAGTTGCCATCTTGCATACTGAATCTTAACCAATATTATAAATGCAAAAATGTGTTAGTTTGTTCATTTGTCGGCCGGTTACGTTTTACGCATTAACTGCTAAGTCGATCATCGTGTTATTTTGCACACATGTTGTCAGGGATACAGGAAAGTTGTGCGTTATCTTCTATGGTTAGAAAATAAAGCTTCCAAAAGAGTTGATACTGAAAAGGATCTGATAAAGTCCAAAAAATCACACAATTCAAGGCGGACAAAAACTGTTAGAGTAACCAGTCTGCGTGATTTTGTTTTTTGCACGCTTTTTAAGCGTTGATTGACTAGTTTGCTGATTTTCAAGTTGAGCGTTGCTCAATAATGAAACAAAATCTCTCTTAGTATTTGTACCAAAAATAGAAGAAACAAAGTCATTTCAGCCCACTTAAATAAAACTTAAAGATGTGGCCTCCTTAAATAACTTAAGTGTGCTGCTACTAAGAATTCGATTATAGATAAATTATATCGCTTTCTACTATCGAGAGGACTAATACGGTGTTCCTAGTTTCTAGTAGCACTAATACAAATAAATTACTAATATGTAGTAATAAAATAAACCTCTACTAGCCGTATTATTTGACACATTCTTAGAACTTTTAATTAGAAATCGTTCTGAGAAACTTGGCTAACGTAGTTCAAAATGACATCAACAACTTTTATTTAGATTGTTAGGGGCCCAGTTGGGATACCGGAATATTCTATAGTGACAAATGTAAACTAATCTGTATCCCATCTGTGGGAGTTTCATTCATTACTTACAGACTAAGACTACACGGTTGGCCTAGTGGTTTCAGTGGTTGCCACACCGCTTCCTACTGCGCCAAGTGTTGTGGGTTCAAATCCTACATAGGACAACTCTTTGTGATTCATAAATTGTCGTTCTAAGTCTGGGTGTACTTTGTGTCCGTTTTATGTATGTTTGTAAAGGTCCCCGTGACAGGAATGTATATTCCTAATGCGGGATTTGTCTATTCAAAAAAAAATACAAATAACGGGACACATCGAAATCAAAATGATTCTTAAGGACTACTTAACTACCCTCTTTTTTTTCGTAACCTCAAATTTATATATGTTCTATAAAGAGAAATGTGAGCATAATCTAAGTCATCACCATACTCATTGCGAATGGAGGCAATGCAATATGGCGACCCACACTGTGGCGGCCTATTGAAATACTTCTTCATCATTGGGTCATGGAGTCCATGTTGGTGACACTATTTTCCGTACCAAATAATTTACTGAAATCTATTTTCTGCGTATTTACAAAGTTTAAAAATGGTAAATACTTTTAAACTGTTTTTTCCACATCACAAATAATACTTGCAATGAAATGTACCGTAGATCTTTTTCGAAAAGATTGT
Organism: Hyphantria cunea; assembly: GCA_003709505.1. Classification (NCBI taxonomy): domain Eukaryota; kingdom Metazoa; phylum Arthropoda; class Insecta; order Lepidoptera; family Erebidae; genus Hyphantria; species Hyphantria cunea. The sequence continues at coordinate 655,783 of PKRV01001141.1, forward strand.
TTCCTTTTTTCTTTTCACGACAGTTATGTTATGAGATAGTAAGAAATACAGAAACAAACTCAATATTACAGTTAAATTTTACGTGAGTAGATTTTTTTGTCATTGTTATAGTGCTGAGAAACCTTAAAATAACATTTGATAATATAATTAATTATGATAGATGAATATAAACTATAATGAGTTTTTTTAAGGTAAAACTGACATTTGTGTTAATGATTATTAAATAGCAACAGTTTGTTTAGATGGAATAATTACTATCTTTGTTGTAGTTTATATTTTGTTACAATCAAATTCAACAATGACTCTTCGGAGTAATAACGACTCCGAATAATATTTTTTTAATTTGATCAAATTTACGATATATTATAAGTTACGATAATTGTTTTGAATTAACAGTGTATTAACAAAATCATCTGTTTATATTCAATCTCAAACAGTTTTAAACTCTGAAGTGAACATAAGTCTCAACGATCCCTAAGATACCCCAACTCCTCCCCGATCCCGCAAAAGCCGGCAACGAACTCGTGTAGCCTCTGGTGTTACGGGTGTCCATGGAGGCGGTAATCGCTTACCATCAGGCGATAAGTCTGCTCGTTTGCCCGCTAATCCATAAAATAATAATAATCTCTTCTTTGAAAGAAGAAAAACAAACATGTAAAACAGTTCAACCGTCCTGATATGGTTTAGTTACAAATGTACACCCATTCGCAAACTGTTGCGCCTAAAAGCTGACGGGATTGTCCAGCGCATTCCAGCATTAAATGAAACATTTAAAATATCACTTCGTACATATTTTATTATAACAAACTCATTATCAGCTGCATGATTTGCATTATAAAGGTTTTTGCATATATTCTCTACGTGATTTTCCATGTTAACCCAGTGAAGTCAATGATTCATTTAAATTAGATGTGATACATTAATTAATAAGATTGTTTGCATTCCGATTTCCAGTGAATAATACTAATTACGGTAATGGATATTTCCCATATCGGTTCACAACTAAAACATTTGTTAAAATTGTCAAATAAATATTTAAAAAACAGCACAGTTTTTTGAAAGGAGAACTTCTTTAGGTGATTTTGGGTGAACAAAAATCATGGAAGTCGCGTCATCGTCACCGAACGCTTCCCATGAGCTACATTTTTTACTGCCTTTTAACGCGTATTTTATTTAAAAAGCGTTGAGGTTCGTTTTAGGTAAGCTTAAACAATTGTTCGTTTATAGTTTTGAGTTCTCACTTCTGTCAGCAATCCTCATACCGCTTTGTGATTTTTTTGTGTTATCATGTTCAGTCTGACGCGACAGCCGCCTTTATATAGATTTTAATAAGTAATCGAAGTGAAACTTTTTATATCGCGATGCAGAATCGGTAATTCGTAATAGTAGTTTTCTCTTTGCAGTGCTCTTGTCCAGCCACTACTTACATAATTCAATTTTTATTAGGATACTAATGGTACAAATCGATCTTGATACGTTTTGTTCACGCCAAGGCAGAAATGATAGCATGGAATTGTAATTAGTGCAAAATTATCAAGTAATTATCCATGAACTTGGGATGTAATTAATAGTTTAGCAGCGTTCGTAATTTTTTTTTTTCAGTTAACATAATATACATTCATGCCTGCAAACTCGAAAGAGAAGTGGTGACTGGACACGACATCAAAGGATTTGCCAGCTATTAATTTTTATGTGGTTAAATACTCGTAAATTGACATAAATATGAAAACTGTCTGTTAGTCGCATTATGACGTTTTTGAGGTTAAACCCTCAAGAGACTAACTATTGATCCGTCAAATTACAAGTTAAAAACGTACTATGCGTATTTGTAATCGGAATAAGTTAACAGGTAATCTGCTAGTTAAAATGATGAATCCGGATTATAGAACGTACATGATTACAGTTAAAGTTTATTTTCGTACTTCCCGTTCAAGGACGTACAAAAATAACATTTTAAATTCGGAATTCAAATTAATTACTAGAGTTGTTTTTGTATATTGTTACCGAGATGATATTTGGTTTGCCTATATCTGTTTGCTGTCACTAAGTATTTATTCATTTCTGTGTTACTATAATTATATTATATATTCATACTAAAAGTACGAGTCTAAAAAATAATTATTGTAGTAAGTTAAATTTTCAAAACTTAACCTCAGGAACACTGAACCTGTAGCTCATATGTATTATTTTTATTATACTTGTTTATTGGGTAAAAGATATCTTCACAATAATCTGACAGATTAAAAATAGTTTGTATTTTGTTCCTATACTAAGGTCGTGACCTTTCTTAGTATGCTACAAAAATATCACACTTCATAACAATACCGGAGACCAAAGAGGTGTTGCTTGGCGATATGATATTTTTATACATACATAATGTGTAACAAATCAATTATCAAAGTATAGAAACAAATCCAATGACACTTAACCATAGGCCTATATTATGGGCCTCCTCGACCGGACCGACTCGGACGATTGACTATTAGATAATAGATCTGATAGAAAACCGTGGGAGACCTTACCATAGAAGAGCCACGCTTCGCGAGTGATACTACGGCCTCACAGAAAACCTGTGGGAAACAGCGCTTAAGCTGTGCTTCACCGAGTGAGCGAGGATACCTTAGGCCGATATTTCAACCCCTCCCCATACCCAAAGGCCGGCATCACTCACACACAATAATAGTAAGAATAGTTTTTTAATCTCCAGTTTCTAAATAGTTGTGATCTTATTTGTAGTTTATTTCTTTGTTCTTCACTTATAAAATGTCGATGTTTGTAACTGGAGTGAGTTCTCCAATTTATTTGCAATGCAATAAGTGATAACTGAAAGAGTAGAGTATAGGGGCAGAACAGATGTAGGTACTTGTTCTATTATTAATATATCCGGTATTTTATATACTCATCAAATATGACTACTTTACGAGAGCTGTCTACAAAATTTAATTCGCCCAATTTGTTAAGTACTTCCTTGCAACATATTGTTTGTATTTATTTTGGGCACCTTAACTAACACACAAAACCATCTAGTCCCAAGTTAACCAGAGCTTGTGTTATAGGTATGTAATATTGATATACTATAAAGAAATGTAGAATTTAGAAGTCCTATTAAATTAAAAAAAAAATATCTTTTTAACGCTATTTCTTTCTTCAATATTCATCTATAGCCATGTTTCAGTATAATCATAAATCTGGTCCTCAGTCTAATCTGTGCTAGTGAACGTTTTTCAGACAGTCATAAAGTTGTATGGTTTGCTCAAATGAGCAGACAAGTGAGCTAAGGGTAAGTGGCTTTCGTCGCTCCCACAAAGAGACACTGAAATATACCTAAGACGGTTTTCTTTTACCTTTCTCGTATTTTCAAGAATATGGCTTTTTGCAGAATATCCCTTCGTCCGTTTTCCTTAAATAACCCTTCATTCATTAATGTTAGTTTATCCAAGGTTATCAGTAGTGGTTTTGAAAGAAACACATGTGTTCTCGCTCGAAACCGGCCTCGGCTATCCCATTGGGCCTCCATTTGTCCTTTATTATTAGATGTCATAGTTACTTCTTAGAAATTTATTTGTTAACACGTATTCCGGCTCATCCTTTAAATAAAGCTTCTCAAAACGTGATTTTGTAGTTATTTATCGGTCGTTAAAAGCACCAAAGGCGATACACCAGCGCTAATCCATTATAATTATTTTCTTTTAATACTAAAATTGCTGACAACTTATTTTTATACCACATTCTGTAGTCTAATGGCCGCGGCCCTCGGAGCCTTTAAATAGCCACATCGCCCCTCTGAGCGACAAAGGGAGTGACTATAAAGAGCGTCAATATTTAGACATCGACGTTATAGATTTTGTTAGCTCATAAAATTGAATACACTAAAGCGTAAACAGATTTCTATTCACTACGGCATTTTACTACAATTTGTTGGCATGTCACAGCTTGGATATACGGCAATAGCTAATTCGAGTCTTTTATCGTCTTAACAATCGTCTTCTTGTAACTCAAGATTTACAGGCAATCAAACCCACTCTGTTTTCCTATAACTTGATTCTGATGATGATGATGATGATTAGTTATTTTTATACCACAGAATGTAGAGAATGACAAAAAAATTGCGGAAAATTGGCAAAAGATGATGTGGAAGCTTCTCAATAGGCCATGACAGTGTGGCCATCATGCCGCATTGTAGCATTGTCTGCGTCCGCAATGAGTATGGTGAACACCACTCTTGGATCAGGCAGAGTATAGTCACTTGGGTAGGCTCATACATATAAACAAACATTGTTTTCGTAGGTTATCGCTTTCCTTGCCCCAGCTCATTTGTAGCGAAGCATAGCTGTTCCCAGTATATATGATAACCCAATTATTGAGTAAACTTACAAAGTATTTCACGTAACGGACCCCATAAACACATATTCACATAATTGGCCATTGTTTCAATAATCGTCGCTGACAATTATTAAGCCATGCGCAAAGCTAACTACGCGACATGATAACGCTGCTATGAGGAAATAGTACATGGAATGTGTTAGAAGTTATATGAATGTTAATAGCGCATTCCTGTAAAATGCTTTCATTTACGCGGTAGTAAATAAATAACCAATTACATCACAAAGAAAACAAAAGTAAAAATAAATAAACGGATTTAATAATAAACTTTTCTGTTATTAATATGAGTAAAGATTTAGTTTTTTCCTTTTATTTTTAATTATCGATTAGCCTCTGTCTACTCCTTTTGAATTTCTATGAGTGTGATAACGAAACAAATACTACTTACTACTACTACTACTTACTACCAACTTTTTGTCTAGAGTCACAGTAAATTAAATATTTACAAATAAATAATGTACTCATTGTATATTCATAGACATGCACAGGTAATTTAAAGGCTTGACCTAAACAGGCGCTATAATATCTTTGTCAAATGGTTACGCAAGGCACCATTATCAATCACTTGTCTAAGGGATCGCCTGCCCTCGTTGTGCGCAAGCGCACTCCATGCGGGCATTAGCATACAATCGTTCCTAAACAAGATTAATTCTTTTAACCCATTCCATTGTTTAGAATGATTTGAAACGACTTTATATGCGATCAAATGATGAATGTAGTCTTTTATTTACTATTTGAGTTTTATTACCAAATTTTTTTTAGTTTTTTTGTAAAATAATAATAATTGTAAGTACCCGTCACATCTTGCTTACAACTATTTTTTTTATTAAAATAGGCATTTAAAGTTTCTTACTGGAAAGTTAATAATAAAAAATATACATTATTACTAGCTGAGCTCCAAGGTGTTACCCTCATTTTTAAAGCATCGCAGCGCTGTTGGGCAAAACTGGTTTAAAAAAGTAGCATACGTTACTGTATCATCCTTTATCATCAGGTATCAGCTAATGAAAGCCCTATCGAAATCGGTCCCGGAGATTACCCGAAACAAAGAGACAGACAACAAAAATGGTAAAAAATGTTATATTGGTATATTTACCGTGTATACACATACATATTTATATAGTAAAAAGCGGTTATTTCAATATAAAAATTCAAACAGACACTCCAATTTCATTTCTTTGTAAAGATTTGATAAATGTGAAAGATGAATCAAGCTTCGTTTTTAACACGCTTTTTTTAGCACTCATATATTTGTTTGTTGTGGTTGCTGTATATTTGTTTGCTTCCCATTTTGTAGGCGTTTTTTTAAACTATATTTTCATCGTACAATGATGTCAAGATTGTGAAATGCCTAATATAAGACCGGACTCTTGACAAAATAAACTCAAGTTACTTTAAAAGTATTACAAAGCTTTGACCTGTCAATACCATGTTTCAAACAGACCGTATTTCTGAATGTTTACGAGCACTTCGATGAGCTTTCAAGAAGGTATATCGTGTTCTTAAGAAGATGACGTCATATGTTTGTATCGGGTCTGCGCTGAAAAGAAACGTTTCTGTTATTGGAATGTTTATTAAACATTTGTTTGGAGTGCACAGTCTGATTGATAGCTTGTTATTCTCTTAGGGTGGTGTACTGGATTATATAGAACCCTACGGGTCAAATTCCACACGAACTTCTCGTCATGTAGTTATTTTAAGGTAGTGGAAATATTGTCAAGTAATTATTTCATTTACCTAGATTAATCGATTGAGAAATTATATTGCGATATAGTTAATGCGGATATTAGCTAGTCGTCCATGTAGGGAATATCGTTATCGTTTGTGTGGCTTTATCGTTTTAAAGTGGGTAAAATTCAATTAATAATAATCAAAAAGTTTTAATCGATATTGTTGATCATTCTTTCGCTCAGACCATACTAGTTGAAAAAGGCAAAACCATTGTCTCAATGTTTTGTAATTACTGTTTCTTTTTGAAATATTCATCATCATCGATGATTCATTATCATCAGCCTATCGCAGTCCACGGCTGGACATAGGCCTCTCCAATTTCACGCCACTTAGTTCGATCTATGGCTTCTCGCATCCAGCTCCTGCCAGCCGTCTTGCGGAAATCATCGCTCTGCCGCTTTACCGAGACCCGGTCTCCACTCAAGAACTCGTTTACCCCAACGGTTATCGGTTCTTCGGCAAATGTGGCCAGCCCACTGCCAATTCAGCTTGCTAATCCTGTGTGCGTTGTCGATGACCCTGGTTCTTCGTCGGATCCCTTAGAGAAACGCCGAGCATAGCCCTCTCCATAGCATGCTGAGCGACTTTTTGGGAAACTTCGTCGGTCTTCTTATCGTCGATCCCACAGTGCCTAAAGACGAAAGTCTTCAATGCGTGCCTACCCGTAATGACATGCGGAGCCGAAAAATCCATAAGTTTGAAATATTATCAAACTAAAAATAATATATTGATTAATCACTACCTTATTGCCAGTCCCTAACATATTAATTATTTAGCGCAATATTTCTCTATCTCCCAATAATACAACCACCACTTAATATTTCACCTGGATTGAATGACCCTTTCAAATTTTAAGATTTGAAGTTTATTAGGATATGAGAAAGCTTTTCGCAAACAATTGTCGACTGTTCAGATTATTTTTCTGTTATCTGTATATTATCATGCATCTGATACGAGAGTGCTAGCAACTGATGACTGATTATATTCTTTTGTTGTACATTTTTTTGTTATGGTAACTAATGGTAACTATAAAATGCAGTGGAACTAAGTCAATTGTATGAGTGTCCTTGCATGATCACAATGTTATCTGTATAATCAATGCACTGACGTCATGGCGACAAAATTAATAAATAGAAAAAAAACATTATCATCACACCATACTTTATTTATTCGCCGCCCATAGACACCCGCAACGCCAGAGGCGTCACAACACGTCGTACGTGCGTTCCTTCAAAGGGTTAGAGTATGGGCTTTCGGTATCCTCACTCACTCGATGAAACACAGCGCAAGCGCTGTTTCACACCCGTATTCTGTGAGGTCGTGGTACTATTTCGGTCGAGCCGACCCATTCATGCCCAAGCGTTACTCTCCCACGGTTAACGGCTCTTGTGGGTATCGTAAGAGCCGTCTAAGCGAGCAGGATAACTGCACTGCTAAGAGTTGGATAATTTGAAACAAACTAACCTGTCTGGCCCGTATTATTTTGTAGGCCAAAACGTCCTATTTTAAGATAGGCTTACCCAACAGTGAATAATTAAATGCTGTGACTGACGATCTAACACCAAATTTATTTAAATTCTAACTTTAATATGTAAGTAATACTTATTATGCAGAGAAGGACGCACTCGTACAATTTTATGAAGTTTCTTGCCGGTTTTTCTCCATAGGAATGACATTTTGGGACCGCGCAATTAGAGTCCTTAATGTAAAGTGTCGAAAGTCCCTGTAAAGTCTACTTGAAATAATATTCTTTTTTTTATGTTCCTCTATGGTATACTTCATTCCATACATATATATTTAGATACTAGTATCGGAATCCACGTGGGGGAAGATTTAGCTTATATATATTATTATTAGTTCAGCTGTCAAAACACATACTGTTAGCATTAAAATATGATATTCGCCAGACTAATAATAACTTATTGACTGTTTATTCGCTTTCCTCGAACGTCAACATATTATCATCATAAAGATATCATACTACCTTAGCTACGGTTGATTGCAATATAAAGACATTGTCGATGCTGATTACATCAGAGAAATATGTGAGCTTTTTTTGTTCCGATTGAATTTACGGGTTTCTTTATTCGTGGTGGACTCGTAAACTTTCTGAAAGCAAAACAAAATGGTTCGTAGCAATATTGATCTATCCATTTCACTAAATTTTTCTATCTCTATCGATTTTCATGGTTTCATTTTCCTTTCATACTTCTATTGTAATTATGTCTCCGTGTCTAAACCTTCAGCCTCTCCTTTTTGTGACAATTTGCTTCTTCCTCTGACAATTTGCTACAAATGTTCTATTTATTGACTTATTTTTCGTGTCTACTCGCACAAAAAACTTCTTGTTCTTCGCGTATTTCATCAACAACCTATAATGTCCCTCTGCTGGGCTCGGGTCTCCTCTCAGGAGAGGGTTAAGGCCATGCGTCCCCACGCTGGCCAAGTGCGGGTTGGGGACTGGCTAGACAACGTTGTGGCTACTAAATCTTACCGATGGATGGTTACAAGTCATTCGCGTATTTGCGCAGTTGTAATTAAATTAACAAACAGTGTCGTGTCGGCTACTCAGAAGTTAATAGTACTTGTAACTCGTAGGCCTTGAGTCTCATACTCTTAAATACTCATCCATTATTTAACATCCTTCTCGTTTTAAATACAATGCTCATTCATAGCATACTGACCACGCCGTTTTTATTCTCCACAATCTTTATTTTTAATTCGTTTGTCGTGTGTAAGCTAACGCGCAAAATACGATATTACATTTTGCATGACATGCGCGTGCGCTGCGTGGGCAGCTATTCTTGCGCATCGCGATCGCCGCCCGCCCGCGTTGCCTATTTTCAGTTCATTCATTAATCCTTCGTAAGCTCGGCGCTAAACAAACATACATTATTATCTTCACCACATTATTTTGATATCGTCGAGGAGGTTCGCCAAATGTTACGTTGAATTTATGATTAATGTGAATTTTTATTGTTTCAGGTAAGGAGTATTCCTGAAAATCAAGGGTAAATAACCGGTAGGTAGTTAGTATTAGGGAAGAAAAAACAGGAAAAAAATTACCGTGGAAGAGCCATGCTTCGGCACGCATGAGCCGGCTCGACCGGAGTGATACCAAGGCCTAACAGAAAACCGGTGTGAAACAGCGACTGCGCTGTGTTTCACCGAGTGAGTGAGGATACCGGAGGCCCATAATCCAACCCTTCTCCTCATCCCCCTCCGGCAACGCACTTGTGATGCCTCTGGTGTTACGGGTTTCCATGAGCGGCAGTTATCGCTTACCATCAGGCGATACGTCTGCTCGTTTGCCCTCTATTCCATAAAAAAAATTGTTAAAATAATTCGATTTCATGAAGCAGTCATTAAAATTGTCTATTCTCACCGTATATAAGAATAAGATGGAAACATATATGCATATCATTCTCTACTTTATATTAAAGTTTAATTTATTGAAAACTTATTGCCAACTATTCGTGCACGTGACCTTTTCCATTCAATCACACCCCCGGACCCTGAACTCAACCTTTATAGAATATTAATAGATCTACAATGTTTGAAGATTTAATAACTAGCTTTCACCCGCAGCGCGCGTGTACTTACAGGATGTTTTTGACAGACGGCTACGAGACCAGCAAAGTAACTTTGAACAAGCTTTTTTACGGGCCAGTTTTATCGCAAATTAAATGCAATATTATAAATATAAAAAATGTGACCTAGAATGTACCTCGTAAGTTCTAAAATGACACTAGCAACAACCGATACAGAGATCAATGTTAAAAGCGACATTTTTAAATAATTATTTTTATTCATCATTCACATTTGTTACCTCACGTCTATAACTTAAGAAGACATTGTATTTTTTTTTTAATTTGGATGAAGCGTGTTTCCCGTTTTGTTTGGTTTCTCGTTGTATTTTTATCGAGTATGTGTGGAGCCTTCCCTGGTTTTGAAGTAGAAACTTAAAAGGCGGCAAAAACTTGACTCTCTGATTTGCAGATGTCCATGGCCCGAGGTGGTGACCCTTAGGGCGATTGCCCTCGCCAACTTTTTGTAGCTATGCTGTCGCGCGTTTTACAAACACGCGCTAACGCGCTTCAGTCAGCTATATTGGTACAAAAGCGCGACCGTGTCGGACGAACTCGGGGGAAAAATGGACGGAGGGTGGCGCGTGAGTGGAGAGCCGAATTCACAGCGCGACAAAAGTGCAGCAGTATCGCGTTTACATAGCGACTATATCGCGACTGTATCGATACGAACGCGCGACAGCGTCACTACTGCACCGCTGCAAAAAGTCGCTGTGTGCTAGGGCCCTTAGGTCACCCGTCTGCTAATCTGCTAGTGTGCCATAAAAAATATTGGGTTAGTGGGTAGAGGGTAACAGACCTAGATTTTATTATTAGATGGAAAATTTAAATAGGTCACGTGTAATTCTGTAGGGTTATAACAGGCACGTGATTGGTCCTACTTGTGTGACGTTGTTTATGACTCAAGTAACGTAGAAACCCTTCAACCTTTCTGCTTAATTATTTACATTGATATGGTTAACGAGAACGCTTTTGGTTTTCAAGTAAGTTTAATAATAGGTTGGAAAATTTTATTAATATTTTCTTCATCGGTATGTCAAATGACGGTAAGCAATTTGTGGAAATTGTATTACATTTACACGCAAATAAATGAAACGACCATTATTAAATTTAAAAAAATATTGATTATACAGTGAGAAAATAAAAACGAACCAAATATCAAACAGTAATCATACGTGTACTTATATTTGTCTTTTAACACCTGAAGCAAATTTTTAGACGTTTTAAAGTAATTGGGATTCTTTTATTTCCCTGATTTCCAGACCGAGGACTTAAAAGTCGGCAACACACTCTTTAAAACTTTAGTTGCAGATGTCCGGCGATGATGCAGAAACCTCACTGGGCCGCTAAAATATGAGTCTTCATGCTGCATTGTTGCATTGTCTGCATTCGCAATGAGTATGGTGGCCACCACTTTTGGATTCTTCTTATGCTTTCCAGCTGGCAGAGTAGAGATATTTTGTAAGGGCCATACATAAAAAAATGGCCAATTTAGTTTGACCTTAGTGCTCGTAAAAAGAATATACCAGCCTATGAAAATTTCTTGTATTTTTTTCTTTTATTGACATAGGTCAACAGAAACTGTCATTGTAGAGATTTTTGTATCATGACACCACAAAATATACGTTTTACAAATATAATAATATAATATAATTTCTTATAGCTGTTACATAAATTATAACTATATTTAAAAAAATAGATATTAGGTAAATAATTAAGACCTATGCAAAGATAAAACGTTTCTTGCCCGCCCTTGGACTATATTGATATCATATCAGAAATCAAGTTTGAAATAAACGTGTAATTGATTACTAAAAGAATAATATCTTCATAGAAATCGCGGCGATAAGTGTAAACCAAGGAAATATTTTTACAAAACATTAGCGGTTACCTGCCACTCTTCGCTGTGGCATCTTGGCTGCGTAGATAAGAATCGAGAAACAAAATTAACCTCAAAAATCAGATATAAACAGTCTTTAAAGTTGGCTGTTTTCGGTGCAGAAACTTTGGAGGTTTTTTAACATACACAAACCATGGGAGAGCCACGCTTCGGCATGAATGGGCCGCTACGACCGGATTGATACCACGGCCTAACAGAAAACCGGTATGAAACAGCGGCTGCGCTGTGTTTCACCGAGTGAGTGAGGATACCGGAGGCCCATATGTCAACCCCTCCCGCAATCCCCACTGCCCATCCCTCAAAGGCCGGCAACGCACTTGCTACGCCTCTGGTGTTGCGGGTGTCCATTGGCGGTGGTAATCGCTTACCACCAAGCGACACATCTGCTCGTTTGCCCCGTATTCCATAAAAAAACTTAACAACTACTTTTTTCCCAAATATTTACCGTAATTGAATACATAATCTACACCTACTAAACTATCATTATAGCAAAATCTAAAGTAATTTGAACCTAAAACCTTGTGCCAGAAACTACATTTTTAATCACTCATGTCACCGCTATACAGTATTAATTATAATTGTACCCAGACAATAGACATAATAACATCTGATGAACAATGTTGGTGATAAAATGGCCCTTTGCGCTTGCGCGGAATATCTAAGAGTTAATTAGTGCATTGTAGTTATACAAGAATTTCCATTTTTAATGTTCTTTCAAGTCAAGGACAAACGGGAACATCAGACCCCTCCGTTCCGCTTGGAGCTAAGTTAACTTTGAAAGAGACGCCTACGCGCTGAGGTGTAACCACATATTAAGAAGACCAGTTTATGTTGTCATTGTAATATTTTTTTTATTATTTTCACATTTTTTTTTCATAAAAAGTAATTTACGATATGCGCCGCAAACGCTGCCTGAAATTGCCAGCAATAATCAATTCACAATGATTAACGCGATGTATTATTCGACCTTTTTGTGTGTCATTCCATTTTCTATTGTGTGTTGTACCTTCTCTTTCAATACATACCTATTTCCTTACCTAAAAGTTACAATTAACTTACAATTTATTAATTTACAATTTACAGAAATATACCGTTGGTTATTTTACGTACTTGGACTTAAATTATAGTTAGAAAAATGGGGACGATTAATGTTTAACCTTTCGAAGATAGGAGCGTGGCGTACAAGTTGCATATGTTTATATCCCACTGTTCCTAAAATAAAAGAATCTAATTACACAATCCTATAATCAAACTTGTTTCCTTATTATCTGAAAGCTCTGTATAAAACGTATGATAACCTGTTCCCGTTCAGGCAACGACGATCTTAGCTATTTTGCAATAAGTCGTCCAATTCACAATTCCCACGGATTACAAAACCTTTGCCAAAAATATCTTAGCAACTGTAATTGAGATGCGTGTGCGCAGGTGCGCGCGCTACAATAGCGGCAGATTTAGCATGCGTAGCACTCTGCAATTGTTCACCCATCTTACATTATCTAGCATTGATCGAGATTTGGGATGCGAATAACGGAATACTGTGAATTACACATTTTTGGGACTCAATATCGTATTCCAAATTATAGGTTGCTAAAGCTTGTCATGTATTCTTTGCTTGCTCGTTCTTTGATATTTTTTTTATTTTAGAGGTCTTTAATTTGACAACATATTTATAAGTGATAGGTTTAGTGATATTATATTCGAAGCAACGTCTGAGTATATGAATAGTTCACAGTCGTAATGAAACAGGCATGTCTACATGAGACTTGGAATCAAAGAATAGCTTATCTCCTTTTTTTCTCAACTAATTTGGAATATCTTACAGACTCTGTTCATATTTAATGAAGTAATATGTAGTTAGACTGCCTCATGGATCTAGCGGTTGATGTATGCGACAGCTAAAAAAAAAGCTCGGGAGTGGGGAAGTTGGGGTCTGAACCCCGTGCCTCGGAGAACACGTAAAGCTGTCAGACCTGCGCCTGATCTCTCTCGTGTCGGTTAACCGTCCCATCGCATTATGAGAGAGAGGCAACAGAGAGTGCACCTGGGTGTGCGAAAGCACACACTAGTGCACTATAATATTTCCTGCGTAGTTGGCTAGTTTCCGTTGAGACTGGCCGGCGTGGCCGAAATCGACTAGCAGAACGACATCATGTTGTAAGAAAATTATTAGAAGTCGAAATATGTTTAATAATCCTACCGCCACCAAATATTATTTTTAACTAGACCACATTACTGAACTCCTCTATAGTCTGGCAATGCAATACGAGTCCAAACTTTGTATTAATGAATCATACTTTTATTTACCACACCCGTTCTACGATACCAATATATCGTTTTGTGTATGTGTTCGTAAAAAATCTAGTTAATTTACCTGCTACTAACATTTTTTACATATACATCCTCTAATCCTTTGAAGTGGACCTTACATCCTTAAATTATCCTCTTAAATGTGGTACAAAACCCTTTAACATCACACATGTCACGGATTCATCATGCAGCTGTTGATTTCACGCATTTTGTTTATTATTATTCGGATTGGTTTGTTCGTCTGCTTAGCAAGAAACGGACACCTGCTGTAATCTTGAAAGGGTTTGTATGAAACAATTTAAAGTACAAGCGTATGAAATATGTTTTGATAAAATATAAAAGACTGATATAACTAGAGGTTTCTTGAAATATCTTTTGTGTGTGTCTAAGTATTTAGGAATTGGGATATTTTGTTTTATACTAGCTGAGTCCCGCGTTACACCTGGTTATAGTTTACCTTTACAACCGTTAGTAACACCGCAGATCAAACCTAGTCTAAAAGAAAGTTGCCTAAGTTTCTTCTTATTACATCAGCTATCTGTCAAAGAAAGTCCCGTCAAAATCGTTCCAGCTATTTGGGAACAAACAGACAGACAGACAAAAGTTGTAAAAATGTAATATTGATTTATGTACCATTTATTGATACATAGATAGATAGAAACTCTTTATTTGCACACTATAATATTACAGTTAGCAGAGAGTACATAAAATGTGAGACGGAGTGTACAAAGGGCGGCCTTATTGCCAAAAACAATGTCTTCCAGGCAATCTTAGTATTGATCAAAATATATAGGAGAGACAGTGGTAGATGTCGGTGCAATGAGTTTTGAATTAATTATTTGCTATTGAATATAACGAACTACATATATATATATATATATCCACAGTTATACACACAACATAAATACATACACATACATATATACACATATACACACACATACACGTACATACACATATAAAAATATACCCATGTAGCAAATACTTGTACATACCCAATACACATACACACCAAAATACATAACTAAAAAACGCATAAAATGATAATATTTACAGCATACCCTGATCAATGATCATCTTAATTAAGATGCATTAAGTTCATAAACCATTTTTCAAATGAATTTATTGTTTGTGCTTGCCTGATGATCACCGGCAGTGCATTCCACAAGCGTACAGCTTCAACAGTGAAAGACTGGTCGTAAAATTGTGTGGAATGCTGAGACATCTCCAGTCTCAAATCCTCAGTTGACCTTAGAAATTTTTATGTGTGTCATTAAGGAACTTGAATCGTTTTTAAGGTAGGGGGCTCTGGGATTGAACAAAATATTGTTGAGAAAAAAAGGATATGAGTTTGCCGGCGAGAGCGAATTGCAAGCCACTTGACCAATTGACGGAATTCAGAGACGTGATCATATTTAACTAAGCCAAATACGAATCGTATTCAGAGGTTTTGTAGTCGCTCAGCTTATCAAGATGTGCTTCAGTGACATTCAGATAGCTGACATCTGCATAGTCGAGAATTGGCAGAAGTAGTGCTTGTGCAAGTGCAGCCCTAGTTGCAATCGGAAGAAAATTGCGTAATCTTCGTAGAGACCGGGCAGAAGCAAATATCTTTCGACTGACCTCTTGTATCTGTGAACCCCAAGATAAGGTATTGTCTATGAAGATCCCTAAATTTTTGACATTAGTACTGATCTCAAGGGTGGTGCCACCAAATTGAATTTGAGGTAGTAGTGTCCAGTTAATTCTCGATACCATTCTGGAACTGCCAATAACACAATATGCATTTAGTAAAAGACGGTAATTTTAATATTACAAACAGACACTTCAATTTTGTATAGTTCTATAGAGGTATAGTTCTATCACAAAAGGTCATTAAAAAGTGTATATACATCACAATTTTTCTTCTATTTCAAATTGGATTAAAAATAAATTTTTCGATTCCACACTTTAAGTATACGATAAATCTAAAAATAATGGACCCACAGAAAACCTAACCTAACTCCAATATCCTTCTTTTTTCAGACAAAGTTTAAGTATCTAAAAACAAATATAACGGTATCAAACTTCCTCGAAATCCTTAACAAAATTGCTACTTAAAGGGCCATCCCGCTGCACCCTTTACTTCTCTGCCTTCCTTAGCAACAGCCTGGGGGCACAATGGCATTTTTTAAAGTAACGGTACGCAGTAGTTCGGTCTGACGGCTTCGGCGCAGGTAGATGCGCTCGCGCAGCCTCCTTACCGTTCCTGGGGATCCTATTCTTTGTACTGTGTAATTATGTCTCGTATTACAAGGACCTATTTGCGTATAGATTTTGTATAACGGTTTACTTTAGCTTTTTTGTAAACGATTTCATTTATACTGTTAATTTTATTGTTACATTTTTTAGTACTAGGTCCCATACATACACGCAGTGTATGTGAGTCTGACCTAGTATTCGATTACGAGCTGACCCGACGAACTCCGTACCGCCATATTTATATATCGTAAACATTTTCTACTATAAAAACTTATTATATTAATTATGTACGCCTCAGCTTTCCACAGTTCTTGAACCTACAGTTGCGGAAAGGATTTCCGGTTATCCTTTAATTTTCTTCAATATAAACCTTAATAACGAACACATAAAAAAAAGAATTATGCAATTTGGTGCAGTCGATCATAAGCTTTGCGCGTACATATATTTCGACCTTTCATTTTTAATTATATAGATTATTAGTTATTTTAATAAATTTCCGAGTCTCTAGTTTTCAAATGAGTATACTATACTAAATACAATGGTAAAGAGCCCTTCATTCGACCTTAGACGGGCCGACGCTATTGAAGGACGCGTGTAGTCAACTATAACGAATGTAACAAAAATCCTTTTGTAAACAAGCTGATTTTGAAATAATTAGGTGACAATCATAATAACGTTACATTGAGCGTTTCAATAGACTTGCGCCCTTGTCTCCTCTTTGTTATACGAACTCTGAAAGTAAAAGTACAATGTACTTAAATAGTGCCCGTTTATGATGCCACAGAAATAGACCTTAAAAAAATGTCACCAATAAAGCTTTGTTTTCACTTTTCGTTTAAAGCTTACAAAGCTTGTAGGCTTACGCAGTATTGTATTTTCATTTTTTTACTCTCCACTCTACCTGATGGGAAGCATAGAATCCAAGAGTCATATTACGAGCAATAAGCTTGACATAAATGTCGTCGTGAATGAAAGGGAATAATATGTCGAACTTTTATTTAAAATTGGGATAAGAGTAACCAACAAAAACCCTAAGCTAATGAGAAGTTATATCCGTAGTTAAAATCGGTTCAGCAGTTTAAGCGCTACCATTTAACACACAAACATACATAGACTGCCACAACTACGTATTACCTTCCTTTCGGCTTGGGTGTAATCGGGTAATCAAAATAATGGAGCCTTAACAACGAAACGTTGTTTTCAATAAACATGTTTGTATATTTAATAATGATTGGAAGCGATTTAGTATATCATGTTACACTAGCTTAACATGGGTTGGACAGAATAGGAGGTTATAGGCACGCGCACAGAAGCGACCGCCTTCATGGGTTCATTCCTAGCGCTCGATTACCCATGATCTAGTGTGTAGTGACAGATATGTTTAAGAATCTCCCACCCGCGGTGTGACGTCATTTAGCATTGGCGGGAATTGGTAATATAAGTTCTTCTTCTTTTGATGATATGGCAATCAGCCGGATCAGCTATTTCTGCCAATGTCAAGTATTTCAAGTCTTCAATTCTAAGTCTTCGAGTCTTCAAGTCATCGTCGTGATGGAATTAATGATAAAAAATATAAAAAATGTGGATGACATGAAATGGGGGCCGTCTTTCGCAAAAACAAAAAACGATCTCCCGTAATATAAGTTTAAAATCTAACCTATTTTCTGAGTTTTAAAATGACAGTTCACAGCTCTGAATCGTGTGTGAAAAATGAAATCGGATACATGTATTCGTTTGTGGTGGGAAACAATATTTGACAATCATTCAAAATCAGATGATATCAGATTTTAATTTTTGATAACAACTTCTTTTGTATTTAAGCTGCATTGTATGTCTTAAATTTTGACATTGTTAGCAGATTTTAATAATGATAATAGAGCGCAAACAATAATAAATTAATTACAGTAACACCAGATACATTGTTTTCGGAGCGAGATGGGAAAACGAGAAAATCGTTAATGAGTGAACATATAATATAGACTGCTTCATCACGTGTTACTCACACGCATAATACGTGAGAAAATTTAAATGAACACTTGTAATTATTCTTTATACATGTAGTAGGCCGC